>VWPV01016301.1:0-17057 GCA_013389885.1 Geococcyx californianus
TTTTTTTTTTTCTTTCTGCATTTTCTGCAATTTTTTACCGAATTCCGTTTATTCTGAGAAAATGCTGCTTTTGCTGTCACACGGCTCTGGCTGGTGACATCCTGGGAGGAGCTGGGTGGGTGTTCCAGCTTGCCGTTATCGGGTAAGGGAAGGGACGGAGAGGGAAGGGGCTGCCACACTGTCGGGCAGCGTAGCTGAGATATTCCTGGTGCCCAGGTCTGGTTCCAGAATAGAAGGACCAAGTGGAGGAAGCGGCACGCTGCGGAGATGGCCTCGGCGAAGAAGAAGCACGACTCGGAGACGGAGAAGCTGAAGGAGAGCTCGGACAATGAGGACGATGACGAATACAACAAGCCCCTGGACCCCAACTCAGATGACGAAAAAATCACGAGGCTATTGAAAAAGCACAAATCCACCAACCTGTCCCTTGTCAGCCCCTGCAGCACCAGCTCGGACACCTTGTGAGGGCACCGATGGCTGCTCTGGGCAGGCCACTGTGGGAGCCACCGCGACAGAGCCCGATCATACCTGGATGTTTAAAGTGGTGTGTTGTACAGCCTAAGATGTATGTGAAATGTATATATTTTTTACAGAATAAGTTATGAAATTATTTTCTTTCTCATCGGTGTAAATTTCAGAGGAATTTTTCCAGCTGTTCAGTTTTCGTTTCGTGCCCTGTTAAGGTTTGCCCCCTCCTTTCTTTTTAGCCTCCTTGCCGATTTCCTGCTCCTAACAATCAGATTTTGTTACGTTTTGTATGGGTCACCAAATCCAAGCTCAGCCACTTTGTATATAGTAAATTTCAGATTTTTGTGATGTATATTTCTAGTGTAAAATCGGCTGTTTTCTTTCACTCCCTCCCTCTCCTCCGTGTTTTTGGCGGTTTGATTTCTCCTGCCTCTGGATTTTATGCTTAACGATATCAAAAGAGAAAACAACCCAAAAAAGCACGCGAGAAAAAAAACGAACGCTTGATTTTACATTGGGATCGAATAATGTCTCCACACGGGTTGGAAAGACTTTGTATAAATCAATAAATTATTTAACAAGCTTCTCCTCGAGCCGGTTTCTGCCTGCCGTGCCCCTTCTCACTCCCGGTCCCACCGGGACAGGGAAGGTTCGCTTCCAACTTGCCTCTTTCAGGGTAAATTTCCCGCTTTTACTTTAATCCAAGTTTCTCCCGGTTCCTCTGAGCCGCGAGAGCCCTGGGCGTGGGGGAACCCGCATCTGGGACCCACCCCCCAGCCCTGGGAAGAGGAGAATGGAAGAGGGAGATGGGGCCCAACTTGCAGCCTTGAACCTCGACAGGAGGTTCCTGGCACGGAGAAGCGTTTTGGTGACCCCTGGTAGGTGTGGAACCCGCTCGCTCCAGGAGGGAGGAGGTAGGGGCTGGGACACGTCCCACAGCTCCGAAATTCCCCAAGGAGAACTCGCAGAGTTTCACGGAGGTCTCCTACACCGTGCCCCTCCCTCGCCGTCATTCCGGGAAGCGGAGCGGCGGTCGCAGCATCCCCGCACCCGCGGGCTCTTCGCCTTCCCCTAATGAGACCCAGGTAATTAAGCAGCCACCAGGGTGCCTCGCAGCCGCCCGGGGCTCTGCTTTTCTCCCCTCGGGCGCCTTCGAGGGTGCAAGCAGCCTCCTTTGCCACTTTGGTTCGAATAAGTGAGTCACACTTTCCTTCCCGGTCCTGCCCCACTTGTTCCCAGCCGGCAGGGGAACGCGACCCCCCGGTTCCCCCCGACCTCCCGAGCTTTTTATTTTATTTTATTTATTTATTTTTACCATGTTTGGGACGAGACAGACCTTTGCTGCTCCCCCCTGGCCCATGGTGAATGCTTGCCAATAAACAGCCGCTGATGTCGGCTGACAGATGGATTTGCTCCAGGGTGGCAAAATTCCTCCTTCAGGTATGTTCCTTACTGCAAAAACTGTAATTCTACTTCAATTCATTATTTCTGCTCGGGCAGCCTACTCCGCAGCAACGAGAACTTTTGCGCTGTTAGTCTGATACCTTGCATAGGAATTACCAACAAACGAAGTTGCTCTCTACAAGTGCCTGACGGGAGGTTGTAGCGAGGTGGGTGCTAGTCCCCTCTCCCAAGTAAAAAGTGATGGGACGAGAAGAAATGGCCTCAAGTTGCGCCAGGGCAGGTTTAGGTTGGATAGTAGGTAAAAATTTCTTTAATGAAAGAGTGGTGAAGCATTGGAACCGGCTGTCCAGGGAGGTGGTGGAGTCACCATCCCTGGAGGCGTTCAAAAAATGTGTAAATGTGGCTCTTTGGGACATGCTGGTGTTGGACTTGATGATCTAGGAGGTCTTTTCCAACCCGAACGTTTCTAAAGCAGTTACTGACAATTCTGGCAGGAAGGCAGGAAATCGGGGCGGAAAACATATGAATATCTACCGATACACTAAGTTATCGCTTGTCGGCGGCGCGGGTTTCCCTGCGGGAAGGGGTGCGAAATCCGCGCAGGGAGCGGGACCGGCTCCGCTTTTGGCTCTGTTCGGTGGCTCCGGGTGCGCTCAGAGGGACCGGGACAGGGACCGAGCTCCCTCTCCCCTCCAGGGATGCAGGTGCCGCCGCTCCGGGACAGGCGCTTCCCTCGCCTTTGATTTATTTCACTCAGATCTAAGCAGATCCTTGCATTTTCTGTCGGGACAGCTCCCTGTTTCGGGGGGAAGGAGGGGGGTCTCCTGCGAATTCCTGCTCCCTGAAAACAGGGGTTGGCGAGACCTCACTCGAGCGGCTGCAGACGGAGTAAATCACGTTGAGAAATTAATCTTTTCGCCTCGGCTTTGAACACAGCGAGACAGAACGCTGGGACCGCAGCGAAGAGCCGGAGCCGGTTTCCTGGCTTCTAAGGGAAAATATCAGGATAAACAAAAAAGAAAAGGAAAAAAAAAAGTCAGGGAGAAAAAAAGGTCAGGATAAAAAAAAAAAACATACCCGCACTTGAAAGTCATACTATTCACACCTGCTCCTTCCCACAGTTCTTTAGAGGAAATGTGCCCCGAGGCACCCTGCACTCGGCGGTGGGAATCTCTGCAGAGCGGGGTGGCTCTGTAACACATCCCCCTGGGTAACAAATCCCTGGGGAACGGTGGGAAGGAGCTGCGGTAAGCCGGGCTCTGGCAGAAGGGAATCCGACAGGAGCCCGACCATTCCCGGCAGCAGAAGCTTTCCAGCAGATGGGAATGCTGCCTGGGACGTTCCTGATATATATACACACACATATATATATGTAGCAGCCTGCAAAGCCGTGTGGGATATCCTTGCAGGCAGGAATGCTGCCTGGGATACCCCTGCAGCCCGGCTCACCATGTCCACATCGCACTTTCCTGAAATAACACCTCTGGTTTTCCTTTTAAACGCTCGAGTTGCGTTTTATGAATTCCTGTGGGTTAAGCTTTGGGGCTCTTCAGTGATGACCTCGAGAGGTGACCCGTGTAACTCTCGCCTCCAGCCGGCCTTGCAGCTCACGGCTCTGATGAGTCCATCTCCACGCCAGGCTTCGGTCCGCGCTCGGAAAGGCAGCCGCTCCTCTCCAAAACCAGAGGTAATCACGACAGAGTTTATGGTGGCATATTTATTGAGCTGCCGGGGACTGGCATCTCATGAATAGCTCATAAAGTTGTATTGCTCCCTGAGCATCAGCACTCCAGCACAAACGCCTTTTCCTCAAGTCCATATTATGTTTTGATTAACACCAGAACTGCATTCTACTATACAGGTTTTCCATGTGAAAAATGACCCTGTTAATTGGCTGGAGATTAAAAGGTAACTCGTTAATAAGAAATGTGACAATTTAATAATTTCCCTGGAATCCCCCATGCCCGGATTAAAGAGACAGACACAGCCATGTTCACGATGATCGGTTTTATTGCTTGAGAACCAGAGTACTCGTTTCTAAAGGCCTTCAAAGTTATCATGAGTTGAGTTCGCTTAAATAGAATTACTGTGTGGTTATAATGCAACATGGCACAATAACAATACAGAGCTGCAGACACCCTTTGGGCAACAGCACTTTGTATAAACCCAGACCGTACTGCTGAGAAAACACTCGGCAAGCGGACATCAAATCATTTTCAACGGTAGTGATTTATACCAAAATCAAGCATCAATCTAATGCCATCACGCAGTCCATGAACTCTGTAGTGTTCTAAATTAAATCAATAAAACATACATTTGTGTTTCATCAACAGACTTCCTAATCACCTTTTAATGTTGTATTTAGTGGCGGGAGAAAAATGTTCGTAACAGGACTATATTGTAGGCTGCACTCAGCTACTAACCAGGAAAATTTACAGTCTTTTTTTTTTTTTCTTTAACACTGTATTTATAATACAGTCTGTGTCCAATATCGTTGCTAACTGAATCAGACTATTATTTTCTTCTCCCGTGTTATTGTTTCAATATAGAATACTTGGCACCATAAAACAGTAATAAAAGACGGACAAAAACTGTTTACAAAATTCTGGAAAGTTACACCCAAACCTAGCTAAGAACTTCACATTCAATCCTTAATATTACATAGAAAGAAGGGATTATAGGAGTAACAAAGTGAAACTGCTTATATATGTGCTATATAGGATGCTATATATCTGTATCCAGGATGGCACTGCTATATATTATTTATTATATAAATGTTGTTTGTTGATGTACACTGAACTAAACCTGCTAAGACTCCAACACTAACTGCTGATATGGCACTCTCAAGCATTCATATTGGAAAGTATATTTAGCGTAAGTTTTGGTCAGGTTTATAAATTATTTATATATCTGTGTATATATACACATACATACATATATATACACACACATATATATATGTATAGAAAGCAGCTGCTGTGTGATTCAAAAACCATGTAACATGGCAGTATAGTAAATAACATGAGAAAAAAATTATAAAAATGAAAAAACAAAATGCTAAAACTAAAACACAAACCAGAAGCCTTGGTCAACAAAGAAAATACCATTTAAAACCATCAATATCTCTATCTATACAATCCAATGTACAAAATCCCAAAGTGGTAAAGATATATAATGTTAGGCATGACACCTTTAAGAGTTTATAATATGCTGAAAGAGCTTTTCCACATTGACAAACACTTATTAAAAGTCGAAAGTTGTGAAATCTAAAATACATAACATCTCTGCTGTCTATTTAGAGTTTTGGCAACAGAATTGTGACATATATATAAAAAATAATTCCACATTTCTACTTGATGTCACATGAACATACAAGACAGTGAGGTATGTGAGGCTTTTCTCGAACAGAGTCCAGATGCTGAAGCATAGTGTACGATCAGCAGTCTAAAAATGTGGCACTCGGGACTTGATTTATCAATACAGTTGTTACGATTATGTATTTCAGTATACTGCGTACTCCTTCCCCTCCTTGCTACAGTGTGGTTTCACGGAAAATCTTCTCATTCCGTAGGCATCTTTTTCCTGTTGCAGAATTGGCATTTTTTTAAAAGGAAAAATAAACACAGGGGAAACGATGTAGAAAATTTAAACGTAAAGGAAAAAAATGATATTTACCACCACATCACTGCACGACACAACACTTGTGCACATTTGCAATAGGTTTACCTGCCCCAGCAGCTATTCGAAAGGACAGGAACACAGGCTGCAGCGAGTCAGGGAAAAATAGAAGTTACATATTTGAAATACGAACTTTTTTTTTTTTACAGTCAGTAAACACAGTAAAAATTCCTCTATGACTGGAAACAAAGTGATGCAAATTTCTTGGATTAATCTAACTACAAAATGCATGAGAGAACTACATCAAATCCTTAAGGGACCTCTGCTTCCACTAAAATCTGAGGGAATATTTGCCACTGTGGGAAAAGGATCAGGTCACATACCCAACACCCTTTTATGACCGAATGAGCTCCACTGAAAGTGCCCTGCTAAGAAACCTCATCTGAAGTACCTTGGCGACAAAGGAAACAGAAAGTATTGATTCTGAACTGGTGGTCCTTGAGCTGCTGACACACTGAACTTTCTGTTTTACTGGAGATGTCAGTAAATTTCTGTATTTTACAAAAGTGACTTGGACGATTCTGAACCAAATATCTTAAAAACATACTTCCTTAGAAAAACAATATGCTGCCTCTCCAGAACGCTGACCGAGCAAGTAAATACAAGTTTATATTTGTGAATTTGGATTTAGGTGTATACATGAATACATATCATTACCCACTACCCATCACCAAATTGTCTTTCCGTAGTCTCAGCACTGTCTCTAGGACTGACACATTACCAGTCATAATTTTTTGCAAGTTTCTAGTTGAGTTGTTACACAGGTTTTATAGAGGCTTTCAGAGTTACTCCTTGATCAGCTCTTTTTCAAAGACAGCAAACACTCAGTTGTGCTGTACTGCTAACTTAGCTTTCCATCTACTCTCGCCAGCAGAGAAGATTGTTTATAAAATTATGTCTTTTTTTTTTACTCTAATAACTAGTATTTATGTAAATTTATGTCCTTTTTCTCATCTGTTGCTTAAATATGCAACTGCCAATATGTTATTTTACTAATAAGCAGCTAGGCACCAAATTAATTGAACCAATGTTTTGGAAGCAGTTTTGATAACCCAATGAAAATACTTTTTTTTAATACATGAACAGTTGGAAGAAGTGCACAGACAGTTGCTACTCTTCATTTTGTATTGCATCATGCTTTCATTCTAGCACACATTGTCCTGTTCCTTAATTGATTTCATACAAGTATCTAATACACTGGCTGATTTCAGTTGAGTTCAACTTAAAAAACATTTTTGAGGCTTTAAACTAAAACCAGGACAGAGATATAGTTACTTACACATAAAATTAGCAGAAATTAGTGTATACACTCTCCTTCCTAATAAAAAAGATGCAGAAGATACAATACTAAAACATTTAGTTTCATTACCTTGTGATCCCCCATGCAGACATTTGGCCCAATGTGGTCATATATTACTATCTTCTCATCATTTTCTGACTAGTTGAAAAAACAAACATAACAAAACACTAGTCAGTTCAGGTACTCTCCAGATTACAGAAACAGAAAGCAATATGGAAATAATTTATACAAACAAAACAGTTTCTGAATGAAGCGATATTGGCTGTTTCTGAGAAAGACCACGTACAATGAGTTTTTACGTCCAGTACTGCTTGCAGTAATTTGTGCCATTTGTCCATGTAAAATAACTCATGAAATCTCTGTGTCTTCTCCTTGCTTCCGGGACCTCAAGAAATTTTAGTGAGTAACACTTGGATAAATTAAAAGAATGAGTCAGATGCGATTGCATTCTAGCCTTTGGCCAGTGAAATGCAGCTGGCATATTTGGCTGGTCCTTTTTTTAAGAACAACACGCAATTGTTATTGAATTAGGTGGGCTATATGTTGTTCCTTGAATTAAATGCAATCCACGTTGCCTTATAAGAGCATTTGATTTCATCATACGGGTGATTTAAAATGTTCAGAGAGATGAATGAATTATTTACAGTTTATGAGTATAATCCTTAACCATTTCTACAAGATACATTTCTTCATCTGAAAAATAGCATTAAGTGATTTTAAGAAAATCAGCAGCAAATGAAAGATGACATTCCTCCAGTCTCCATTATGAATTGCTTTCATTCTGTTCCATGTTGAACTTTATCCCTATACACTGACTTCTTTAGCATTTGTAGCTTAATGAATAATAAAATGTACTCATCTTTCTGCCATTTGCAATAAATGTGATTTTCAGAATCCGTTTTGATTCTCTAGCACGGTACTTCAGGAATAAACACAAATACATTGCCATACAAGGCAATTTCTTATTATGCTAAACAATTCCTATAAGCTAATTAAATCTGCAATCTGCACAGGCTCAAGTCTCTAACACAATCATAGTCGTGCTTTAAACTAGTTGGCAATACTAATTTATTTTGTATGAAACAGTCAAGACTTTCTCATCTGTAATCAGTCAAGTTTGACTGGGCAATAACTTTATATAAACAGTAGCATTTAGGACTATAAAGTTAAAACTGAATTATCTTTAATGCAGTAAGGAAGCTTAAGGTCAGATTTACTTTATAGCACGGTTGTCTGCCAAAAATATAAAAACATAACCTTCTGCATTGTATGCATGAGCACTTTCCAATATTTCAAGATCATAATGCCACTAGCATCGGAAGTGGGGATACATTCATCAAAAGCGACTTGGTAATTTACAAAGGCAGCATAAAATTGTGGATTTTCAACTGCATAATCTTTAGACAGATAAACAAATTACAGCGGTGCACAAGCAGAAACAATATACACTTGGCTGAGCATTCATTACTTCATGCTATCAGGCATCAACGCAGCTCCCTAGCAGTGGGCAACCTTTGGTGTTTTAGGGCTCAGGAAGCATAAAATAACATGATGGTGAGGTAACCGACCATAGCATGATAGATGATGTTGCATGAAAGCTGTTTACAGCCCCATGTCTGTACAATCTGTAATGCTTACTGTGTAGCTGAACGCACTGTACAATGTGGCAATTTGTGCATACTATCCTTTCTTTACATAGGATTAAAATGAAGATGTACTACAATTTTTCTTTGAAATAAAATACAGAACTGCTAAGGCAGAAAAATAAAATCCTTATTTTCCTGTAAGAAAAATTAATACAGCAAAATAATTACCTCCACAAGAATTTTCAACAGATTTTTGCAAACAAAAATTCTTTAAAAATTCATAAATATTTACATTTTAAGAATTTGTTAAGGTCAAATCAGGTAATTAATTTGTTTTTACTTTCTTGTAGGTTTCAAAGCATAAGTCTCTGCAATGGAATAAATTCTCAATGGCAAGGCAGAGACTGCTTACTCTGTAGAACCACAAAAACTTCTAAGGTCATTCTGCCCTCTCCTCTATGAGTTCAGCATTCTTTTCTACTGAATATTTCCATTAAGTTTTATGGGCAAAAATCACAGTTTGGTTTTGAGCTCGATAAGCGAACTCCTTTACTGGCACAGATTGAGTTCAACAACCATGCTGGTTTGGCATCATCTACATCTGTAATTTTGCATATGCATTTCTGGAGATATCCCAAACTACATGCTCATAATTTTAAAATGCAAAGTTGAAGAGACAAAATTATACACATTTTTTAAATGTAAGCCTTGAATGATCCAACTGACTGGGTTTCTGTTCCACGGAGACTAAGAACTGGGCTACGAGACCTCACAGTTACAAGTTTCTTTAGTGCCCTAACGTTGTTTTCCTTTGTTTAATTTTCTCCCATTATATCCAAGTTATACCCCCCCTAGATAATCTGAAAGAATTCCTTTTCCTCTGTACTGTTTACACTCTTCAAGCCTTTGTGTACACTTCTATCTCCTCATTCATAGCTTTAAAAAACCAAATCTTCCCTCATTGGCTACTCTTTCCATGGTTTTAATCCTTTGTTCTTCAGGAATTCCAGGGGCGCCAAGTCCTATCTGTAATATTTTGGGTAAAGTCTCACTGTTTTCATATGATACTTCTACACAAGAAAACCAAATAACATTGATTTTGACATTACTATTTTACTATAAAGCCTGTATTCCTCTTAGCTTTGTGCTTTTTTTAATTAAATACTGCTGTACAAGCATTGTATAAAATGTTGGGTGAAACTTCCAAGATATCAGGTAAAAACTTCCTGCACATTAAAATCTGTGAGGAAGTATATCAAACTGAAATTTCAGTAGCTATGGAAAAAATGTTCTCAGCCTCTCAGTGAGTTATATACTGCAAAGCAAACAGTCTAATCATGAGATAAATAACCCTGACGAGAGAGAGAAACAAACGGTTATAAACTTCAGGAAAGGAACCTTCAAGGGTTTTGTTCATTTAAACAGGAAAAATACCCCCATGGAGCTGGAGAAAATGGATTTATTTGAAAAGATTACTTTCTGCAATTCACTCCCACTAAACTCCCATTAGTTATACAGGAAAATACAGACGCATGACCAGGGCAATTTTGGGTTTGGTTAAGTCTGTTATGTAGGGGGCAGCCACACAGTCTGGTCAGGAACAGAATCTCAACGCAACAGCGCTAAGAAGTCACTGCACATTCCCTCTTGTATCGCACTCGTGGCCACGGCTAGCACAGGAGGGAAAACCAGCTTGGAGCAGAAAGGCACGGGTGAGATGCCCTTATATTATATGCCAATTTCCTGATGTGTTCTTGGTCCTTTAGGAGTAACCGATAATCAGTGTGCACAGGACGGGGCTCCATTTGCCACGAACAAGCACACAGGAAATAACAGACGCAGCGGAACCTGGCACACGCAACCGGCTGACCTGGTTCAGAGTTTCCAAGGAGAGGAGGAGAGCAAAGCGGAGTGAGGAGGAGACAGAGCACGAGAGAAAAGGAAAATTGGAAGGCTCCTGGGCTATATGTAGGTCATTTAACCTTGGATGGAGCATCACCAACTTTATGTTACCTCTATGCACTAAAGTCCCAGGAGGAAAGATATGTTTTAAAAATGTTGCACAACTGTATTTCTAAAGCTGCAACGGAATGTCTACATTTAGGCACTTAACTGGTGCGCCAAAGTTAGGAGCCTACCTGCTACAGGCTCTGCTTCATTCAGGGGACAGTGATAGGAGATCTGGCCCATCCAGGATCTGACTGGTAAATCCAGTTCTCACCATCAGCAACAAGAGAACCTAAATCTCCCATGCTACTAACTCGGGTACTGCAAGCTGCTGCAACACAGGTTTTACTTCAGCAGCACTTCTCCATGTTAATTTTGTCTGCATCTGTTCTGAATCCTTAGTATGGGCAGTGCTGTCACTTACAGTACTGGACAGTGGGCTGCACCGGGGGGCTGATGGAGTGGTGCTGGTTTTTTCTAACTCTTTTTTAAAGCAAGTCCAGTTTCCCAGTCTGGTTCACAAAAATCCCAGTGCTGCACTGACAAGGACAGAAGCAGCACAGGAGAGACAACAGGCAGATGATGTTGGTAGCTCAGATAAAAGCGTTTGTGAAAGCTCGTGCCTTGGAAGCTGCCAACGGGTTAACTGGGACAAATCCACATCCTTGGGTGGAAAGCACTGGAGGCATAACAGTTTATTATTGCCATGATATGCTGTCTCCGCTTAGCAAATGTTTGCTACTGAAAATTCAAGGACACGCAGGTGTACCAGCCCTACCTACCTTCACTGAAGACAAACACAATGCAGAGGCAGTGGAGGGGCTGCAGCTGGGTACTTACTTTCAGAATGAGCTCCTTGGCTGAGTGGGACATCAGGATTCTGTCACACCAGGCTGGACATCTCGTATTCATGTACTGCTTTCCCTGGCTAGAGTCCTCACTGTATGGATAACTGCAAAGAAATCACAACCACAATCATCAGCAACTTTTGAAGCACCCTGAAACCTCTGGCTCAAAAGATTGCATTAATTAAAAAAAATATAACTGGCAAAACCCATCTCTTTTAGACACCTCACTGACTTATTTTTCTTTTCTCCGCCCCCTTTTTTTCTCATGTGCTTATTCTGTTTCCCTTCTCATATCTACAACCCTACTTTAGGCCAACATGTTGAGATACATCCAGTTTCTAGACTGTCACCTCCTACCTTGCATTTTTGCATTTGAGTGTTTAAAGACAGCAAACTATAGCTCTATGTGCAAATACAAACATCAGTTCAACAGCAACTTGAGCACAGGGTAGGCTGTTAGCTATGACTTTGGAAAATGAATAGGCAGAAAAGGAAAAAGGAAAGCTACAGAAACCCCCCCTGTTAATTTCAGAGGACTTCTTTGCATGATTCTGTCAAGGAAACCTATACAGGAATCATTTAGCAGAAAAAAAGAGTTCAGAGCACTGAGATCTCTGCAGCTGTACACAAACCCCACATGTATGGATTCTCTACAGCTGACAGAAAGGAAGAAGGCGTTTCTGCACAACCAAGAACTAGGAATGTCGCTCAAGGAAAATGATGCTGACCAGTTAAGATTTTGCACCTTTATAAGAAATTGTGTTAAATTATTTTGTAAAGGCATTTGGAATAGAAACTGATTAAATGGTAGTTATGCCATGGGGTCATTATAAATGCACTACAAGATCTCTGGTGCATTCTAACTTGGCTTTAAAAGGCAATAGAAAATGTTTATTTTAACCTACAGAACAGCCTAAAATAAGTTAATTCAACATGCTCACAGGCTGAAATAATTTTAAGCACCTGAGGTGGCACTGTCAGGAGGCTCAGGCCAAAGTTTTACTCGTTTCATCCAAATGTTCTCAGTAGTTTAATATGATAGAAATTTGAATTTGCTGATGGCTCACCATGCTGTAAGGCCCATTGTTGGAATGCCCAGACCATTTCCAAAATGGCACAGGTAAGCAGCCAAAGAGGGGTTTTGGAGAAATCCTGAGCATTTGTGACAGGCTCAATTTCTTGAATATTGAGTCTGAATGAACTGAAGTTTGTTCTTGATAAATGTCTTTAAACAAAACCCGTAAGACTGGTGCATATTATCTGTATATGTATGTGTGTGGGTACTTAAAATGACATTTGCATTTTATTCTGCTCATCACTGAATTCATAAAAGCAATATTGAGGTTTTCCCAATACATGTGTTAAAATAAAATTCCTGGTATTGTAACAAAAGGGTTTGCATGCTTGAGGAGAAACTTATTTACCACCCTACTTGGTGCGATACTCTGAAACTGAGATGTATAGCTTTCCACCAAATGGGTTTACAAGCTACACTGCCATTAAAAAGATTAGCCATGGCAAACATCCAAGAAAAGCGTACTGAATGTATTGGAACAAACCAGTGATCTCAGTACCTTTTCCACCTCATCAAACCTAACAAGACTCATTTTCAAAACATATTATGAGAATTCAATTTGCTGCTTCACTGACATACAGAAGTACAGCTTATTTCTGAGTCTCTGTGAAATATTTTGATGATGTAATACTATTGGTAGTGGAAGCTCTTTGTCTGCAATTTAAGGGTTGACTTTTTCTGGTAACCTCTTTCTTTAGTTACTCAAGAACCCCACAGAACTGAAGCTACTTTTTATAATATGAAGTATAAGAATCCATCACATTTCAGATAGTCCTTCCTTTTACAGCATTAACTGTATGGCTTTTAAAGTATGATGTTCTGTACCTGGAATGATCTGTTACTACTATGTGTTACAGCATTTCACCTGAGAGCCCATATTCTTTGAAACGGTATTTATCAATTTGCTTTATTGATCTTAACGTTTTCACAGGGTGAAAACTTCTGCCAATTTTTCAAGGTCTTTAGCACTGATCACCCAGTCGAGGAGTTACTGTAGTTTAGAAATATCTTCAACAAATTAGATTTCTAATGGCTGTGATAGAGATGAAAATAAACGCCACAGAAGTTACCTAGACAAAATGATCTATAGATAATCATTTAATACAATAAAGTGGGGCAAGCTCTTCTTTATATAAGGCAGCATCCTCCCTTTGGGCCAGAAGCATGGAGCATTCTGTCTTGCTGCACACTAATGAATATGGCTTCTCCCTCCCCACCACTGTCTCTTTGGCTTCTGCAAGTCTCGCTCCCAGTGAAACGCTGACATAGACATAATAAAAAATCCTAACTAGGTACAAACCCCAGAATAAACACAACTATCAGTTTTCCTCCTCCATGCTCTAGAAGGGCCCCTTACACTGGGGAGTAAACAGGATTCTTATGTAGATGGTCTCAGAAAGTTATCATAGCTAAATATGACTCAAAATTGCTGAGAGGGATTCTTTTCCATGACTTAAACAGGTTTGGGGGCAGGATAGTTTAGTTCATGCCATTTATCTTAAATAGATTCTGGCAAATAAAAGCTCTGTTAGAGGTTTCGGGAATAAGACTGTCACTGAAGACATTTCCATGAAACATACTGCTGGATGTACACCACTCCAGATTAAAACTTCTCAAAGAACAGTAATTGTCTCCATCATCTTCTTCCACAATTAAATGAACACTGGAATGAAAATAGTGTGACTGCTTCCAGAATTGAGTCATCTTCTTGTGAACTCTGAGGTTTTTCCTTGGTTGCAGCATTTACAAGGGTTTTCTCCCTTTCTCTGGTGTCTTACATGATGTTACCTTGTTCATGTACCTTCCTACCAGCTGTTGGGACTCAAAACCAGTCAACAGAAGCAATTGAAAGAGGAGGCAGACAGATGCATGAGCCTTTCAGGAAGCCAGGCCGATGATTCTGCTGCTTCCCAAACAAGATGCTGTGAAAATCAAAGACAGCCAAAGCCTCAGAACTGCCACACACAACAGCTCTCAGTTTCAGTCTTGTACACAGGATCTGCCACCAGAATGCAGCCTGTATGTGTGTTCCTGCACTGTCTGCACGCATGTCTCTCCTGAAGACACAAACTTGGCCCCAGAACTGTGGAGGCTGCAGAGTGCCCAATGGGATAACCAATAGGACAGCACATATTTTGGAAAAGGCAGGACATAAAGTCACAATGCTCGTTTTTCTTCTTCCGATACAGCAACTGCCCAGGTAGCAAAGACTCAAGATGGAACTCAAGAAACTGGAAAGTATTTCCACTGACTTCAGTGGGCTAATCAAGACGCACACTTCTATTTGACCATTAATTTTTTGCTCCCTCTAGGGTGGTTTCAGGATTTGTCCCCTCTTTTCCTTCTCACCTACCTCTTTGAATTAAAGCACGAAAAAGTTGCTTTTAAAGAATAACTCAAACTTAAATTTGTGTGCATGTAAAAAGCAGAACTGTTCTTGTAATACAAATCTTCCAAAAGACATTAAGCGTAAGATTTTCTGCTATCAAGTGCACTAAAATAGCTTTCTTTTGATAACACCTCCAGCCTCTTTTCAAACACTCATTCCAGGCAAGTAGGGAACTCACAGTTCTTAAGTCAAAACTCAGTTAATAATTCCAATTAACAGATTTTCTGATCTATGACTTGTATAAACAATTGATATAACCAACTGGAGATCTGATAAAAATATTTTTAAAGACTTTACCTTAAATAATGAAGTTTAAAATTCCAGTTTTAACCTCCCAGAGGGCAACCATCATGCCACCTTTCTGTGCATGCATTATTAGCCTTGACTATCAAAACTGCGACTGAGGCAGAGAACAAGGGAGAACGAGCTCTCTCAGTCCCAAGACTAGATAGAAAATAACGTACTTTTCCCCCCTTCAGCAGCATTCTGCCTCAATCGCAATCTATCTTGTGCAAGGTAGAGAAAATAGCAATCTTGAGAATGAATAACAAGTACTCATGTAAAAACGATGACATAACAGATAAAGGCCTCTAGGTATCAATTAAATATAAAAGATAAATAGACGTAATGCTGGTGCTATAGATAAGACTGTACACACTTCTTAACTTTAGTATTCAGTATGGCTACTGGTTTTTTTTTACATACACTACATTATATATATTTAAAAATGCAAATGGAGAAATGAGGAGTTCCATGTGGAACAACTTTTCTGCCCTGTTTAAACCAGTGGCAAAGTTGAAATTCAGCACCTAAACCACTCATGTTGGCTGAATAACTCATAACAAAAATAGTCTGCTGCTCTCTGTGTATGCCAGCCAGTACAGTTATGCAAAATATACTTCAACTTTATATGCTTCTGGGTGATCGACAGAGAGGCAGTTCTGGAACTGGAGCATCCACACGAGAGGCTCGTGCGATTTATCTCCAGTTGTTCAGGATTTGTTTTGTCTCAAGGTTCTCTCAGTTGTTTCACAAACTTCTGTTTCAGTTACACTCATTTAATTTAACCAGAAGGATTACAGTCAGGTGAGTCTTCTGAATAAAACTTCCAAAAGGTACTAATTAAAGCAACATCATTAATATGATGCTAAATGCTGTCAAAATTTAACCAAACACTTTCAGAAATTGCAAACTAACTTAATAAGGAACAGGTTGTCCAATGAACTACTGGTATTAGAGTTAATAAGGATGAGAGCTCCTTGGCAGTTGGGGAAAATAAACCATTAGGAGTGTCAGTAATATTCCTGCACTACTGCTGTTGACAGGTGTTGTCAAAGATGATTGGACACTCTTACAGAAATACTTAGTGCAGGGTGAAAAGTCTTCTGACATCATAAACCATTCTGTCAGCAGTGTCTTAACTGGAAACACAAGCCAACAATACTGTGTATATAAATGTCTCCTTAAGTGGCATTTCCAGTCAGGAAAAATGTTCCTAATGAACTCTTCTCTTGTGTAAGAATGGATAAAACGTGTAACAGGGAAGGCTGAAAAGTACTTTCTAACAGGAAATAATTAATTCACTTTGGAGTGTTATCACCTTTAAAAGCTGTTTGTTCTGTGCAGTTCTGCTTTCCTGCTCAGTTTTCACACAGTGAACACAGTGCATGTGCCCTGCGGTTGACAATGCGTTTGGGTGTTGCTTTAGGGATGCCGCCCAGACATTTCCAGCAATGTTGTAGAAAATGTGACAACACCCATTAGGCAACAGCAGGGCAAAATAAGCTATGTAATCTTTTTTAGTACAATAAAGATCACACTGAAAACCTATGTATCCTATGTCTAGATTCATATGCAGATGTTTAGGCAAACATTATGTTTCAGGGAGTGGAACTGCCTCCTATTTAAAGATCACTTGTTCTCATCTATGAATTGTCCCCACATATCACTGAATTGTTTCTAAAATGAAATACCTGAGATAGGATGGAATTATAAAGTATCGATGAAACTGAGCTCTTTATGAGACAAGCTGAGACACAGTTTTATTTTGGCCCATTTTATTTTGAACTCTGGTACAAGTACTCAAATTTACTAAACCTTCTCTTGATTTTAATTTTTTTTTTTAATATTTGCATATGATATTGAGAGAGAACTTCAAAAGGGGAAAAATTCCAACCACTTTTCATCAGAAAATGATTTACTATTTTTGTATTTTCTAAGAAAACATCGCACAAATTTACCTTTAGCTCTGATGCACTTTCAGATTGTCAAAGATGCTTTTACCAGAAGCAAGGACAGCGAATGTAGGCTGCCAGTTCAAGCTCTGGGTGCTTCAAATGTTAGAATCAAAGAATCATAGAAT
>VWPV01016302.1:0-12629 GCA_013389885.1 Geococcyx californianus
CCCCTTCCCAGCTTTCCTGTAACACCCTGTCAGTAAACCTGAAATCACGGTGTCTTGTGGAGTAGGGCTGGTTTGGTTGCCTCATCTGTCTCCATCCTCCTGCCCCATCTGTGCGGTGTGGAACAATTAGCAGGTTCTTTCAGTAGAAGAGCCCTGTGGCTGCGTAGTCACCTGTGGTTCGCATGGCGCAAAGCTTCAGCCAGTGAAGCAGATCTATTGGTGAAGCAGCTGACAGAGATTGTATAAAAAAAGCTGGTATTGATAGTGGGGCATTTACCAAAACTTTAAAAATCCACCACCCCCATAAAACTACTGCTGGAGCTGTTACGTTCAACCCGTAAGCCGGGAGAAAAGGCATTCCCATCTTTAGTTGTATTTCGTGCCATGAAGCAGGACCAAATGTTTGAATGAAAATGCTGACAATGATAGAGAACCATTTTACCTACTAGAAGGAGATAGAATATGGTTAAGTCTTTATCAAATATTTAATGTAAAAAATGCTTTACTTAGAGATAAATCGGTAAAATGGGAGGATCATTTTTTAAAGTACCAAGATTACCAAGTGCTTTCCATTAATTGATTCCAACATGCATTCCTTGTTCTACAGATTTGAGGGAAGATTTCTTCTGAAGCTAATAATACCATTTTTTGAAATATTCACTATTTGCTCATTTGCATTTGCTTACAGAAAATTGTGTCTACTCTAAAGACAGCAAAGCAATCATTATTTAAATTAGTTTGACAGAGGTTTATGTAATGCTTTGATTAAAATATCAATTTGAGATATCAGTAAGTTTGCGAAAAGCAAAGAGTTTAAATTAGAATTAATTATTCTCAAGAAAAAGTTTTATTTTTTTACAAATTACTTTGAAGGAAAGAGCCCTTTTCGTATAGAAATTTCAGACACTCCGTCCAACAATGATGCCGGTGCAGAACTGAGGCCAGCATGATGCCCCAAACACGTCATTGTAAGATAAAAAAGGGACACATCTGTGTCAGATGAAATAGAGATGAACTGTATTTCTCTACAACAGAACAGTTTTGTTCCATGGGGGATGCCCAACCAGCTCCAATTTGCCTGGAAAATTGTCCTGTAGACTGACATGACTTTAGTCCGGAATGAATTTGAAGGCCATTGGCAAAAAGCAACACCAACCTAACAAACCCACAGGAACAACCATGCTCCAAGCCAACCCCAAGGTTCCTCATTGCAGCCTACAAGGTAGCAATAAATTCTGCAATGACAGGAAAGGAATCTGTGAGGTCCCCTGCTCCATTGCTCCACCTCTGCACATAAGGAATTACATAATTGTCACTTCTGCTCAAAAAATTGTCTAATCTGTACTTCAAAATATTCCACGATCTCCCTGGTGACTCTGACCTAAGTCTTGTCGTTCAAATCAACCCCAGTCGCTCCTACCCTGTTCATATGGAATGAGGCTGTTCCTTCCTTCTTTTCATGTCTCTCCTAAATCAGATCTTCCTCCAGACAAATACCTCAAATTCGTGTTTTCCATTAGAGATCTCCGCCCTGTTGGTCTACCTCTTCCTCAAAACACAGGACAACTCTCTGAGCTGGCAGTGATGCTCCCGGTGTGACCCTGTGTGACGGATGGTTTACACCCTCCCACCGCATCCCCTTCGACCAAACCAGCAGCACTTTGGGCCCGGCTGCGGAGGGCATCACAGCCTGCAGCCAGGCCCAGAACTCCTCCAGGAAACCCCCAAGGAGCAGAGTGACACCACAAGCAACGACAAAGAGTCCCTTGGTTTGGAAGGGACCTCAGTTCCATCCCTCTGCCGTGAGGGGGTTGTTGCTCCGTGTTTCAGGGCCAGTCTGCCCTGCTCCACTAAGGAAACTGAGCAAAGAGCGTACAAAATCACACAATATCACAATGCTTAAAATGTTCCTCCCACTGGGTCAGGGGGCTCCAAGCCCCATCCAACCTGGCCTGGAACACCTCCAGGGATGGGGCAGCCACCACTGCTCTGGGCACCCTGGGCCAGGGCCTCCCCACCCTCACAGCAAAACATTTCTCNTTACATTGTGTGATTTCATGTGCTGTTTGCTCGGTTTTCTTAGCAGGACAGGCCAGACCGGCTCTGAAGCACAAGGCAACAATCTGGGAATTTCCAGTTAAAAACTTTCCCTGCCCATGCAACCCATTCAGTAAAACACAGCCTCCAGAGTCAAGGAATTTACAGGGGCTTCAAGGAGACAAATCCTCAACAGCAGCTGCAGCAAGGCAAAATAACGACCTGTCTGAAAGACAACAAAGAAACCCAATGAGGAACGAGAAGACCCCAGACTCAAACATTGCTGCTGGACCAAACCCTCGCATGAGCGGCGGGTGAATATTCTGTAAGGGTGTAAGTGCTCAGGGATTTCTTGGCTCGTGGCAGGCACTCTCTGCAGCGTCAGACATAAATTACTTATTTTATAAAATCCGATCAATGCCTGAGAATTTTAATTTTGTCGTGAGCTATTGATGCACATCTGAACAGAAGGATACGATGCCTAAGAGTCCGCTCTAGCAAAACCTTGGATTTGAACTGTGGAGTGAACTCACAGCAGGTGCCCAGGCAGGACTGTAAATGAATTGGGGATAAGCACTATGAAACACTGAAATCTGAAGGAAGTGGCTCGGGGAAGGAGGTGTACACGTATAATCCTTTGGCTGTAAGTATATATAATTTTTTAGCTACAAACACATATAAACCAATTCCCCCTCATGCATTTCCCCCATGAAGTAAGTAATAGCATAACCTGTACATCGAACTCTATGAAGTTGCACTTACATTTAAATCAGAGTTTTGTCTTAAAGCTCATTCACGACACCCTGCACACCCCGAGTGTAACGAAGCATTTACTACGTGTGCTTAAAGAAAGTTAAATATATGCATATAAACATGCACATTTTTCCCGTTTCCTAATTCAAAAGCAATGTGATCTCCTTGACTCATGCTCACCTTGTGGTGCATTATTTTCTCCAAGGTCATCTTCTACCGTATCATTTCTGAGGTAGACTATTCCTGTCCAATACTTTCTGGAATATTTATTCTTAGCAAGAAGCCACAGCATGTCGCATTGATTTGTTTCAAACTGTACTGAATTTCTTCAATGCATTTAGAATTGTAGAATGATATGATGTCCTGAAATGGAAAGGACCCACAAGGATCATCAAGTCCAACTCCTGTCCCTGCACAGGACACCCCAACATTCACCCCGTGGGGCTGAGGGCCTTGGCCAAACGCTGCTGGAATATTGTCAGGCTGTGACTGCTTCCCTGGGAGCTGTTCCAGTGCTCCACCACCCTCTGGGGGAAGAACCTTCTCATGTCCAACCTCACCCTCCCCTGGCATCTCCCTGCCGTTCCCTTGGGTCCTGTCCTTGGTCACCAGCGAGCAGAGCTCATCGCCTGCTCCTCCTCCTCCCCGTGTGAGGAAGCTGCAGAGCACAGTGAGGTCTCCTCTTGGTCTCTTCTCTAGGCTGAACAGGCCCAGTGTCTTCAGCCACTCTTTGTTTGACTTCCCCTCTAAACCCTTCCCCCATTCCATTTTGCCAGGATTATGCTGGGTTTTAAGCTTTTATGCTTGTGGCTGCCCACCCTCAGATGCAGTGGACAGAGAAAGAAGGGATGGCGGAATTTGTTAGATGAGAATAACGGCAGCAGGAAATCCTCGTTGGCCAGATGTGAGGCTTTGGTGGGAGTTTTGAAATGAAATGGTTAAAATAGGCACCCAGAGGTACATTTGGCCTTCAGTTCGAAATGATAAGGTCTGTGGTTCCGAGGTGTTGCAAACGACCCGCCCCCTCCTTCTCCCTGGCCATTACTGTCACGTAGAGAGGACATGAGACACACTCTCTGTTTAAAACATTAACAGTCAGGTTGGAAGAAATGCATCAGACGTGGAGCTGGCCAGCAAAGCAAGATTTCTGTCTTGTCTCAATATGACTGTGCTTCTGAGACAATAAATTTCTGAGAGAACAGCAACTGAAAAGGTGACTTCGATGTCTGCCTCACTCATAAGCTCTCCCGGGCTCTGTGCCATCATCATGAACCCAGGCAGGAGTGCACCACGTCTTCGCTGTAGATTTAGTGTAAATATCAAGCCTCAGATTCTTAAAAGAAACCAAACCAAAAACTGAAACTGAAAATATTTTGAGCTCAATAAAAGTGTATTTGCTATAAAGACTTCATTTAATTGGCAGGGCCAATCTGTGATGAGAAAATCCTGTCTGGCTGCCACTTGTTCTTGGGTAGGAACACAGGGGAAGTGAGGGAAAACCACAGCCAAGCTGCAATCACCTCTGGGAACTGCCTGAAAAACACTCTCTGCTGAATTTCATTTCCTCATCTTGTTCTCAGGCAATCATTCACACCAATTTCTGCGAGAGCGCTGAGTAACGCTGCACTGTTTGATCCTCAGCAGGCAGGACATGCAGTATTTCTTCCATTGCATGGCCAAATGCAACGCACCCAGTAACGACATCACTGGAGGGACAGAGGGGAACAGGTGTCTGCCCAAATGAAAATAATTCAGCGAACGCAGCACCGGCAGGGGTCCTCTTAGCAAAACCGTGCACATCGTCGAGAGCTCACCTCTAACCTCTGGAAATTGCTCTACTGAAGAGGCCAGCAGCTCGTATCTCTACAATCCCAAACTTAGCAGTGTGATAAGTCAGTACTGCACCATTATCTCAAATCACAGAACCATGGAATGGTTTGGGTTGGAAGGGACCTCAAAGCCCATCCAGTGTCACCCCCTGCCATGGGCAGGGACACCTCCCACTGCATCAGGGGGCTCCAAGCCCCATCCAACCTGGCCTGGAACACCTCCAGGGATGGGGCAGCCATGGTTTCTCTGGGCAATCTGTGCCACTGCCTCAAAATGCAAATAGCAACAGAGAAGGCAATAGGAGAATATTCACTACTGAGTGTCTTAGAGAACGATTGCCTTGGAGGTGTTTTTCCAGTGAACACTGCATGCCCCAAAAGATCCGAGTAGTTCCTGGCATGGCTAAATGCAGAGTCTGCTTTTGTTTAGTTGTTGTTTGAAAGAGGCAAACGGGTTTGAATGGGCTCATTATCACAGCAAAGGAGAGGAAAGAAGGTACAGCTGCTGATGCTGGAACAGAAAACCCATCTCATCTTGACCTTCAACCCCCTTCACCCCTCCACCCTCTGTCCCTGGAAAAAATCCCCGCCTCATCACGCTATGGTGTGAATCAGCACCTTTCTCTGGAGCTCTCCAATTAAGTTTCAGCAGTGCTCAGAGAGTAGCAGTAGGCCCACACTGGACTAATTAATTTTTCCTGCCTGAGTAATTACAGTCCAGAGGTGACCATGGAAGCCAAGCAAATCAATTTGTGTTTTACTGAGATCCTCATCAGTCATGGAGCACTAACCAAGAAGAAAAAAAATGACCAGAGTCAGAGTTGGCCCCAGAACAACAAGCAACCAAGGTTGCTCTAAAACTGCTGAACTTCTACACTGGAAATCACAAATATAGTTCCTTTTTTTTGGCTCCATCTGTTGGTTTCCACAGTCTCCCTCTTGCAGATATAAACTTCATCTCCTTTGCTGGCAATCACATCCCATGCAACTAATTCATATTCGAGCCAAAGCCACTTCAATGCTCAGTTTACAAAGATGAGCATGATCATTTTGCAAATGTCTCGGCAAGTGTTGGGAGTGACTTTCCCACTTTCCAAACAGAGGCAATCTGCTGCTCTGCTGAACCAGTGCATCACTGTCAGCAGCTCAACCTCTTTTCCAGGAAAACTTTTTCCAAACGTGACAGGGATCCAAGCAGACAGCTGTCTCCACACACCACTTGTTGATACAATCATGAAATGTCTTGCTCAGACTTAACAAAGAGCACCCCAGAGAAATTTTTGTCCTGAAATCCAAAGTTTTCCTCCTTCTTTATTCAGTCTTTCCATGCAGTTCATGCAATCCTGGATGAAGCAGCAAGAGGTTTTGGTTGGTGGTATGACAGAGAAGATCAAGTTTTTCCTACACAGCAAAGAACTGGGACTTGTGGTTCTCCCACAAGTGGTTGTGAGGATTTGTGTACAGGAGCTCTCTCACTTGGGAGGATGCAGATGGGATGGATCTCACTGTAGAAGTACCATGGCATTGTGCCCAGATAGAAGTGATTGTTTTGCCCAAGTCAAACCAGGTGGAGCAGTCCGATGGCGTGCATGCGTCCCAGAGACACTAATGAGCCTGTATTCAGTCTGGGTTTGGGTGGTTATTTGAGGTAAGATCAATTGGCAGCATCTGTTTGAGTTTTCCTGACTGTCTCATCTTCAGTTTAAGTAGGGAGAGCCAGTGTGGAACTCGGGCATTCCAGCTCTTCTCCAAGACATGCACCACCAGAAAACACAGAAGCAGCAGCCTACATACCACCTTTTTATGCAGAAACTCCTGGGTACCGGCAGCTGCAGTCCATCCACTGGACGTCGGTGCATAAAGACTAAGATTAGGGAGAGCCATGGAGTTCCCCAAGGAGCACAGGGCTTCTGACCGGTCCCACACATGCACCTATTTCAGTCTGTGCCACCCTGGAGCACGGGAACTATTGTAAGAATGGTCTAATCCATATCACAAAGAGCACAAATACAGAGACGGGTGCAGGGAGCCACTCTTTGAACTGGAGAAGACAGGGGTCTGCCTGGCTGCAGAGATGTTCTTTCTCCTTCCAGGCAGGACTGTAAGCTGATAGGAGTGGAGGCATAGCCCACACAGCATTCGTGTTGCTGTGATGTTACTGTCCCTGAATGAATGCCACTGTCACCAAAAGAGGGTTTATTTGCACACATTATGACCTGGAAGCTCTTGCAGAAACTTAGCGAAGTGTTATCTCTAAGCAGTTCGACTGTCTATTCATACGCAGATAAGAGTATTCTTGTGGGGAGATTGAGTTAGACCACCACAAGGAAGCTGTTGCTTTCCCAGTTGGGACATTTGTGACAGAAAGATGGGGATGAGAGTGCAGAGAGCTGAACAGGAATTGTTATTTCCAGCGCGGGGGCTAAGGTGTATTTACCCTGGGTGTGGAACGCGCTGATAGTACGTTGAGTAACATCTGACTGGAAAAATAGGGCGCAGCCTGCAGCGATAGAGAGGTTACAGAAACCACTAGGTCTGGGTATCCGAGTCAGGTTGCATCCAGGTAGTTAGAAAAAGGAGTGAAAAAAAAGAAGATGTGATGAAAGGATAAGTTGGATACAGATCTGGCATTGCTGAGTGTGAAGACGTAGAGGTGGTTGACAGAATGAGAGTCAGACTGTTTACTGTCCCTACCTGTGAGCAGCCAGGGGGCTGTCAGAGAGGTAGGGAAACTCCCCACCTGCAGTGCAGTGAAATGAACTGACACAGAATTGCACTTCTACTGATGTCCAAACTGAATCATCTCACCAGCAGCTCTCGTCTGTTGCCCCTTGTTATACTGAACACCACCACTGAGAGTTTGGGTTCCATCCTCTCTGAAATTGCCTCCAAGTAGCTGCAGCTATGATTACACCCTCCTTCAAGTCACTCTTCACCTGGACAAACCAACCCAACTCTCTTCATGCCTGCTTGTGGTTCTAGAACCTAGGTCTCATAATTTTTGTCACTGTCTGCTGGCCTCTCTCCTCTTTCTCCGTATCCCTCTCCAAGCAGGAGAGAGGGTCCTTGAAACTGGCACAATAAGCCATGTTTGTCCTCACCAGCACTGACGAGAGGGGAAACTACCGTCCCCTGATCTGCTTGCCACACTCCTCCTAATGTTGCCCATGGCACAGTTTCCATATCTTCATCAAGAGCAAGCTCTTGGCAGACATCCAACCTCATATTCACAATTCCCTCCAGCAGGAGCTGTGACTTTTCAGCAAGACTGAAGCATCCAATAGTGTCAGATGAGGGATCTGGACTGATTCAGACTGATTCTGGGATGTTAGAGTGCATGGATAGAAACGAACAAGTCAAGAAGTCGATTTAATACCTCTCACTAAACTGTTCTCTTTAAAATACGTATCTATGCACATGAACACACGGACAACTTTCCTCAGGGGTCGGTGTTGGGACTGGTGCTGTTTAACTGTTCCGACACGGACAGTGAGATTGAGGACACTCTCAGCAAGTTTGCTGGTGACACCAAGTTGAGTGACACAGTCGACTCACTGAGGGAAGATTTGCCACCCCGAGGGACCTGGGCAGGCTGGAGAGGAGGGGCTGAGTGAACCTCATGGAGTTCAGCAAGGCCAAATGCAAGGTTCTGCCTAGAGGTCAAAACAATCCCAAGTACCAATATAGTCTGGGTGGAGAATGGATTGGGAGCAGCTCTGAAGAACATGGGGTGCTGATGGATGAAAAGTTGGACATGAGCCAGCGATGTGCGCTCGCAGCCCAGAAATCAACCAGGTCCTGGGCCGACCAGACCAGCTGGGTGAGGGAGGGGATTCTGCCCCTCTGCTCTGCTCTGGGGAGACCCCACCTGGAGCCCTGAATTTGGTTCTGGNCTGTGAGGGTGGGGAGGCCCTGGCCCAGGTTGCCCAGAGCAGTGGTGGCTGCCCCATCCCTGGAGGTGTTCCAGGCCAGGTTGGATGGGGCTTGGAGCCCCCTGATGCAGTGGGAGGTGTCCCTGCCCATGGCAGGGGGGTTGGAACTGGATTTTTAAGGTCCCTTCCAACCCAAACCATTCCATGATCCTATGTCTGTACACGTACACATGAGCGTGTGTGAACGTGTCTATGATGATATGGGGATCAATCTCAGTCCCAGCCACTTGCTGTGAAGGCAGATGTTTGTCTCTACAAGTTAATTCAAGGCTTTGAGACTCTTCAAAAGGATGCATTAACCACATGTTCTGTTTGAACAGGAAGCTGAGTAGCTTTGTAGGTGTTGTGCACGCAGCACAGTGCGATTGCTGCCAAGAGTTTTCCAGGATGCTCCTGTCATGCACACGGTCCTGCTGCCAGCCATTTCCACCAGGACTCAGAAACCATCAGTGTCAGGGGCCTCAAAGCCAGGAGGAGAACAGTATGGAATGAGAAGAACACTTCTGCCCCACCACTGACTTCCACATTCCCTTGTCCAACAGGTGCTCCATAGTGGGACAGCTATCATGGGTTGAAAAAGCCTGCTACACCCTGAGTATGGGCTGATCCATGGAGAAAATGCCACTCTCTGTTGAGGAATCTGCTGAGCTTTCTTTGACCTCTCTGCCCCTGAAGTCCCATAACTGTGTTAAGGAAAGACTGTGTGATGATCAAGGTACCCATCAGTGGCTCCCTGCCCAGTAGCTGAGTGACCTGGTGCTCCCATTAAGCCCATGGCTCATCATCCAGGGAAGTCATTTGCTATAAAAAGCTGTTCTCGTTAACTATAATGAAAGTGCTGGTTGGGTTTTTAGGTTTTTTTCCTGGTGAGTGAAAGCCAGTTAGGTTTTTCTTGGCCATCTGAAATGATGGCTCTTTTCCAGCGTGGACTTTTCTTGCCAATACATTTATTT
Organism: Geococcyx californianus; assembly: GCA_013389885.1. Taxonomy (NCBI): domain Eukaryota; kingdom Metazoa; phylum Chordata; class Aves; order Cuculiformes; family Neomorphidae; genus Geococcyx; species Geococcyx californianus. The sequence goes on from VWPV01016302.1 coordinate 9,505, forward strand.
TTAGACTTAATTGCCTTTGAATTCCTCCAGATGAGTGTGCTTTGAAGAAACACTGCGTTTGCAAAGACTCAAGCCTGAAGTTCAGCAAGAACTTGTGGAGAGGGATAAAATCGTTGGAATTTTTGGATTTGCTCGATCTCCATGTTTCCTCCCCATCAGTCCTTCTGCTGTCAAGTGAAAGACCTTGTGTTCTTTAACTCTACCAACCTCAGCGAAGCGGAGATTGAAGGGACCCCGAGGTGCTATTATTGCGATGAATGGCGCGCCAAGCGTTTTTTGTCCTTCAGTGTAAGCAGCTCACAGCATGGCAAACCCACTCCATTGGGTCATAGAGGTTAATAAAACCACAACAAATAATTTATCAACATGGTGGTTTGAAAGCCAATGTTGGTGACAATTACCAAATTTGCATCTCAGAGTAATTATCTTCTGCTATAAGATAAAAACCTCCCCAAAATCCTCCCGCCCCTTGAGCAATGGCGCCAAGAAGATTATTTCTCTTGACGGGCTGAACTTTTGAACCCGATGAAAAAATCTTTTTTTTAGTTATACAAGCGAGTCATCGCAAGTTCATTGCCCTTTCTCACATTTGCACCACCAAAGGGACATAAGGAAAAACATCAAATGTAATATCCGTCAATGTTAGTGAGGCATTCAGAATACATCACCGATGCATAAATAACCCAAATGAAACTCCAGTGGCAGAAGGAGGTTCTGGAAGAATGGAGATACACAACAATATTTAATTATAAATTGCATCAAAATGATTGTCTTTATTCATCAAAGGGCTCCTCACAACCCTTCCTTTGGTTCAAATGTGAGCCAGAAGTCCTGTGTAACCCCAGCCAAACGCTCTGGATTTTTCTTGGTTCACTGGTTGCTTTTTCCTGCCAAAGCTCATAAAAATCCAGACACCAATTTACTTAACACGAGGGGTGTGAAATCCCCACTTAGGAAAGGTGAAGTTAATTGGAAAAGAAAAAAATCATAAATCCAGGCCACTGAGCAGTCTGAATCGGCGAGCTCTCCAGTGACGTTGATTTGCCGTGGTTTTATTTTCCTGAAATGTTTTTCCCAACACAAGTTGGATGGAAAATGTTCTCCACTGGAATGGTCAAGCGCTGGCCTTTCCTATCCTTTAAACAAAGCAGCGGGTGTGTACGCTTTGTGTAAGGCAAATGCTGATGAAAACATCTTTCTGATAGGAATAGCACAACAAAGCCAGTAACCGGCCTGACGATGTAGCCCTTCCAACGGAACCCAGCACTTCTCACTACCGATGCTTATGCAAATTTGCAGCAGAGGTTGTTCAGCCTGGAGAGGAGGAGGCTGAGGGGAGACCTCATCACTGTCTACACCTGCCTGAAAGGAGGGTGTGGCCAGGTGGGGGCTGGGCTCTTCTCCCAAGTGACAGTGACAGGACGAGAGGAAATGGCCTCAAGTTGCACCAGGGCAGGTGCAGATCGAACATTAGGAACAATTTCTCCCCTGAAACGTTTCTCAGGCCCTGGCAGAGGCTCCCAGGGAGGTGGCTGAGTCCCCACTCCTGGAGGGATTTGGAAGATGGATAGACAATGTGCTCAGAGATGTTTTGGTAGTGGACAGGTACGGTTGGACTCACTGATCTCAAAGGTCTTTTCCAACCAAGCAATTCTAAGATGTGATAATTCTATAAAATTCCCTGGAGCATCTTCATTTCTGTAAGTGGAATTTCATCCAGGGATGCCCACAGCGTGCACTACAAGCAAGGTCACAAAGTCACCTGCTGCTGGGAAATGCTCTGAAGACTCTCAGAGGACAACGCTGCAGCAATGCAACCTGAAAGGTCACAGACACCCCAGCCTGACAGAACTCTCTGTTACCAGGGGTGTGGATATTCCACTCTTGGGGGGTCAAAAAGTGTTTCAATGGCTTTCAGTGGCACAGCATCTGTAAAGGAGGCAGCGAACACTTACTGGCACCGTTGCCTGCAGGGGTATCGCTGTGTTGGTTTGAGGATGTGCTCAGAAATAAGGTTGGGTCATTAAGAGATTCTTCAGCCTGAGCATTGTGCCAGTGATGTTAGACCAGGCAGCTCTTACAATAACCCACGGTGGGAGAAGGGCAAACAGCGCGCTCATGAAATCAACCTGTGATACCCAGCTGACATTCAGAGAATTGTAATAATTATAGATAATTAAAAAAAAAAGCGGAGGGGAATTGTAAGAGTATACAAATGCAAGAGAAAGAAAACTGAGGCGTAGAGTGGAAAACCATAAATTATTTGAGAAGTATTTAACAGACATTCAACAAGCAAGGGAATCAAATGAAGATGCTGTGCTTAAAGAGAAAGGGATATATGGGACAAGACATGGGAGAGGGCAGGGATCACCGAATCAGATTAGTGTTGGTGTGTGGTACAAAGAGAAGGATGCCAAAACACCCTAAAATATTGTGCTTGGTTGAAAATGGCAAAACAACTGAGAAGGAGATTTAGAAGAGAGGAAAACAAGTTGCTTTCTGGTGTAGAATGAGGGGGCTTTTGCGACGTTTTGAAAAGTTGCAGAGTTAAAGTCAGGGAGGAGATAAAGTCAGAGCAGTTCCTCCTCCAGGCACCAAGTCAGCAGGAAGGAAGATGTATACAAATACATGTAGATTTGTGTTTGTATTGCTATATACATATGTATGTATTTGTATAAAAATGCATATTTATGTCAACAGAAGAACATATAAGGAATTGTTTTCTGTCTTCAGAAAATGTGGGCATCTTTTTTTATGTTGAAAAAACAAGTGCAAATGTAAATTTTCTTTCCATGAAAGAGTGAAACAAATGAATAAATACATCTTTCCAGTGAGAAAATGTAATTATTGATTAATCTTCACTCTCTTCCCGTCCCTCTCCCCCACCAGGATAAATTTTGAATAAAGAGATTTCAACCTGTACAAAAGGAGTTTTTCAATCTTGTTCATCCTCCTGGTTTCACTCCACTAGGCTGTGCTGTCCATGTGCATTTATTGTCACGGCACAGCTCACAGAGCCTTGCTGCCTGTTATCGGGGTTCTGCGCACGTTTACTTCATAATAACCCACTGCAGTTTCCTAAAGCCTGCCTGGATCTATGATGATCAGCACCCTGATCCAGTGGG
>VWPV01016303.1:0-35232 GCA_013389885.1 Geococcyx californianus
ATTCACTACCACCCTTTGGGTTCTCATGATGTATTTGCACACACACAATAGGAACAGCAGGTGGGACGGGTACTTTGTAGGCAAACATGGTACCAAACTGGCAACAGGCATGGGGTCTACCACTTGCTGAGGCCTGGTGTGTCTCCCCCACAGCAGATAACTGCACATTTCATGTCATGTCATTCCCAGAGGTGTCTGTGTAGCCCTCTGAACAAACCTCGGATGTGCTGACCTTCTGGGAACTGCAGTGCATGCACCTGGAAGTGGTATCCATTCCTTGCAGGATGTGCTCACTCCTACCTGGGGACCCTCTTCTTCATGCATTTTTATTCTCATGTAGGGCTGGACAGGGGAACTAGGACCTTTCTTCTCTTTGTCTTACCAGATTTCAGCTATTTCCAGCTCCGAGCCCATCTGTATCAGGCTCGAGGGATCCTCCCTGCAGATGACAATGGCCTTTCAGATCCCTTTGCAAGAGTGGTGTTTTCAACTCATTGCCAGACCACCAGGGTGAGACCACTTAAACTCTTGCCTCTGCCTTCATGGGGATATGGTGGAAGAAAAACCATCATGATCTCATCACTGAGATGTTGAAGGGCAGTGCTGTGGCAGGCCTGTTGGAAACTTTGTACCTTCAAGCACAGAGTATTTGTGTGCTCTGGGTGGTGTGAAAGTATTCATAGGACATTTGGGAAAACATACATCATTGAGCAATAATTAGGCGTGTGCTAATTGGCCACAAGTGCTGATTTCACTATTTTATTATCTCCCCTCCTGCCACGTGCTAGCTGCATGCGGCTGCGTGGAAGAAGGCATCAACCTGTGCTTCCTTCCCCTCTTTGCACAACCTGTGCTTCCTCCCCCTCTTTACAACATGTGTGTGGTTTGTTTCCATGGGCTGTGGTGTACTCAGGCCTCCTGTCTCTGTCTGCAGATGCTGGAGGAGACTCTGAGCCCCATGTGGAACGAACTGCTTCTGTTTGACCAGCTCATTATTGATGGCAAAAATGAAGAGTTGAAAACAGAGACCCCCATCATTATCATCAACCTTTTCAGCCACAGTAAATTTGTGAGTATGGCCATGCTGCCCTCCTGCTGTCATTGCCAGGACGGGCCAGGCTGCGTGGGTGCTGCAAGCAGACACTCAGGACCCACACCCCTTTTTGGTTTCTGTGACTCAACTTGATCCTGCTCTACCCGTGGTGCTGAGTCCTGGGGGCTGTGGCTGACGGTGAGGCTTAGTGCAGACTTAAGCTGTGAGCTGGGGTGAAGCTGCTGGCTGCAGCGTGCAGGTGGCTCAGAGGTGCCCTGAGCCAGGGCCTGACAAGTGCTTGGTGGATCTGGGATCTCACCTATTTGGAGAAGCCCTGCACCTCTCCCTGCTGCCTGCCCTTCTTCCTCGGCAGAATCATGTTGCAAAGGGCTTGTATCCCGGAACAGATGATCATAGAATCATAGATTGATGTAGATCTTAGGACTGTTCCTTCCCCTCTGTCCCCTAGGTGCCATCTTCCATCCCTCCTGAGCACTCCATTTCCTCTCTTCATTTGTACTTTGAAGTCACCCTCCTCTCTGTTAACTGAAGGAGAATGGCATGACTTGCTCCAGATTCTCCTGTGTAGCTCAGCAGCTTTCCTGGGGCCCAGAACAACAGACCCTGACACACGAGTGAATCCAGAGGAGGCCACCGGCATGGTTGGGGTAGGGGCACAGAACAGAGTGAGGAAAGCTGGAGAGCTGGGTATATTCAGCTTGGAGAAGATGAGGTAGAGTCTGTGTCTTATTGCTGCCTGCAGCTGCCTGATGGGAAAGGGTAGAAAATGTGAAGTCAGAACTCTCTTGGAGGTACCTAGGGACAGGGTGACAGAGCAACAGACACAAGTTGGAACAAGGTAAAAAATACAACTTGATATAAGGAGAGGCCTGAAGCTCGAAGAGCTTGTGGGATCTCCATCCATGGAGGCATCCAAACCCTGGCTGGAGGAGACTGAGGAACCTGATATAGCCTTGATGCCCTCTGGTGCATGGTCCCAGGCCATTTGCCCAGTTCTGTGTAGAGATGGGCGAGGAGTTAAGGGGAGCTGCTGCAGGTGATTTTCACCTGCTCCTAGCTCTGGATGGAGAAGAGGCAATCATACCAGAGAATGACAAGAGTGAAAGGGTTGTCTTGTGCTGCCAAGATTGGCTGGACCTAGTGGTAGTCTTTTCTCTGAGGTGGTGAGATAATACAGGAATGCTTTGGCCCATTTTCCCCTTTCCTGCAGGGCTCCCCCGAGTTCCTCGGCCAGGCCTTTGCTGTCCCACAGGTGAAGCTGGTTGATGAGCCGTACACCAGGCCTGCTCTGCAGTTCTTTGATATCTACAAAGGCACCAAAGCAGCAGGAGAGCTCATTGCCACCTTTGAGCTGATTGAGCTGGATTACAGCGGCTACTTGGAGGTAACAGGCTTGTAGGAAGCTGCACATGGTTGCCAGCTTTCTGGGGAGAGCTGTGTGGGTGAGGAGCTGGTTGCATGGGCCCCACCAGAGAATTCGATGTTGGAAGCCACATCTGACTTTCAGCTTAAGGGAGGCTGCAGAACCAGAGCCTGTGAGCACATATCAAGTGTGGGGAGGGGGGCCATGATATGGAGTAGAAATGCCTTTCATCACTTGGTGTGCCCTGGCTTTACCTCTTCAGCCAGCGGTGCCTGAGGACGTGGAGCCCAAAGAGCCCGACTACCTGGGAGACCCCTGTGCTGGACGGTTCATCATCCCTGAGGGCATCCGCCCAGTGCTGAAGGAGTTTCGCATAGAGGTGCGCTGCCTTCTGCTGGGCTGGTCCCCACGGGGCTGCCCCAGATAGTGGAGCTGGCCAGTGCAGAGGGAGGAGTTGAGGAGGAGTCGGGTTTGGAGCTCAAATGTGACTTTGTGGCCTGAGCAGATGCCAGGAATGGAGGAGTTTGACATGAGGGAGAAACTGTCTCAGCAGTTTAACAGCTGGAGCTGTTGGGTGCCTGGGTTGGGAGAGTGGTCTCCTGCCTCTCTTGGGTTGCAGGGAGCAGAAGCACAGGGCAGGGTTGCAGGCTGTATGGCTGTGCTGTGCCTGGCACGTCCTGAGTAGCCTAGCAGCTTTGTGTTGTGCTTCAGATCCTGTTCTGGGGCTTGCGGGACCTGAGGAGGGTGAACTTGTTTGAGGTGGATCAGCCCCAGGTGATCATTGAATGTGCTGGCAAGAAAGTGGAGTCAGAGGTGATTGTGGCCTACAAAGAGAACCCCAACTTCACTGAGCTGGTCAAATACATGGACGTGGTAAGTAGGAAAGAGAGTCTTGCCGTGCTGGGTGTACCATGGCCTTCCTGTACTCATGCATGGGGAAAGGTAACAGGTGGGGATTTGCCCCTGGGGTTTTGCTATCCTGTAGCCACATGATTCAGCTGCTGATCAAAACCTTTGTGAAATTGCCCACCAAGAGCAGCCATCATTTGCCACTGCATAGCTTTGGTTTTTGGGCATAGCTACAAGGTGCCATCTGACTTCCCTGCCTGTGGTGGTGCTGCCCTGGGTATCATCCTTGCTCCTCCAAAACCCTTGTGTGGTTCTTTTGCAGGAGCTCCCAGAGCAGGTCTACCTGCACCCTCCCCTCAGCATCTTTGTGGTGGAAAAGCGAGCATTTGGGCGCACTGTGCTGGTGGGTACTCACGTTGTGTCTGATGTGATGAAATTCTCTCCCAGAGAGCTGGAGGAGGAACCAGAAGACATGCCGAAAGGTGAGCTGCTTGGCAAGATTCTTGTGGAGGTAGCAGGCAGCTTCTGCCAGTGACACAGATCTTTGGCCCTTTGGCTTCCTCATAGCCAGGCAGCAAAGTCATCTCCCGAGACCCATAAGGTGCCCAGCACACAGTGTAGGGCAGATTAGGGCTGGAGGCAGTGTTTGATCCTGGTCTGCAGCATGCGGCTCCAGACTGGTACTCGAGAAGCAGCAGCAGCCAAGTGCTGGAGTGCTGTGTGAAGGCTGGCATCCCTCCTTGGGCATGGCCAAGGGAAATCTACAGACTGTTTTTTCAAGGTTAGCGTCACATTTGCCTCCTCTCCACACCTGCAGGACTGTTCATCTGTGGATGTGGCATCTCTTTCCCAGGCACCGTTTGCTTTACATTTGTAAAAAACAGAGGAGGGATAATGGCTCATGACGATGTTTTGGTCCAGCAGGACATTTAGCTGGGACCTAGACAGTAGCATCCCTGTGGGAAGTTCATGTCTACAATCAGAGATGTTTATCCTGGGAAGGACTGTTGTATTCACTTATTCCAACCCTCTGCATAGCCAGGCTGGAAAGCTATCTGTGGTGAGACCTCCACTGAGCTTTAGAAGCTGGTCTGATAGGACCAAGGATTTATGCTTCTCCCACACCACTGGGTCAAAGTCTGTTTGTTAGGTAATGGATTCACTAAAAGCTCTGGGACAGCCACAGCCAGAGCCCCTGGTCTGGAAGTGTGTATGTAAACATGGCACGAAGGGGAATGAGCCAAGTACTGATTAATTTGTGGTCATTTCTGTAATTCTGAGTAGGCCACGCGCGTCTCATAAATCTGAACTCCTGGGAGTCAGCAACAAGTGTGTTGGTGATGTTGGCCAGTCTCAGCACTGTGCTTGGATTTCCAAAGATATTTTTCAGAGCCTATTATCAAAAGCTTTAAAATCAATCACACTGTAGTGGGGTAATAGGGAGAATAGGGTTTTCTGTAGAATAACAACTGGCTAAAAGGTAGGAAGCAGTGAGCAGGAACAAATGCATGGAAAAATTAAGCTCTTTTTCTTCATCTCAGCTCAGAAAGTCTCATCTCAGCATGTTCCCACTCAGACTGTGGTAAACATTGGTGGTGACCCAGGGCCCAGCGCTTACCCCCTGAATCTTGTGAAGGTGAGAGATGGGTTTGGCCTAGCAAATTTTGAATTTTGGAAAGCCAGACTGAAGTTTACAATCAAAAAGGAAGTTCAGAAGATCAGAACTTTCCACCACTGGTTTTTGTTCTGGTCAGAAACACTCCTCTCCTGTGCCTGTCCATGCTGCTGCGTGGCTGGGGTCTGGCAGAGGGAGGAGAACCTGTGTGGCTTTGTGCCTTGAAACCACTGCTTCTGTAGCAAAGCACAAACCCAGGGCCACAGGTGGTTTTGCACCTCCTGTGCTCTTCCTGAGGTCTGAGCTTCTAGCAGAGGCTTGCAGAGCACTGGAGCAGAGTGCGTTGGGTGTCCTGGGTGCTTCTTTCCTCCCTCGGAACCCTTTTCTCTGTTCTTTTAAGGCTCCTTTGAAGAAAATTCCTATCAATAAGCTTGTAAAGAAGGAGGAGGAATATGAAGAGGAAAAACCAGAGCTGGAAGAACTGGATTGGTGGTCCAAGTACTATGAGTCACTGAAGGAGCTCTATAACCAGGTAATCTTTTGTGAGAGCTGCCAGCAGAGGGGAAAAGCACTGAGTGTCATAGGAGCCCTCCTGGCAGGGATCTGTTTTGAGAATGAAGCTGGGCTTTTGTTGAGGCACTCCTGAAAATGTGACATTGTAATAGCTGCAGTGCGGGGGCTTTTGTGCTGGCTTACTCTTCATCCTGGCTGTCTTCCCAAGATGTGGTATGGGAGCAGATCTACCCCAGGTTTCCTTCCTTGCCCTGTGTCCCTTAAATCACAATCAAAAAAACCAGCAGGAAGATCTGGGGAGAACAGGTCATCAAGGCAGTCATTGGTGGATCCCCTCCTGCAATGACGTTAATGCTAAATGATTGCAGGCTGGGTATTAACTGACTCTGCTGGCCGGAAAGCTTTGACAGTGCCCTAGGCTTGGATGGAGAAGCCTTTGCTGTCAGGGGCATAGAGTAACTGTGTGTATTTCAGACACGCAATGAGGAGGAGGATGCTGAGAATGACGACCTGAATGATGTAGGTGAGTCCTGTTGCAATACTCAGCTCTTCTGTGGGAAGATCCAAGACTTATGCCATCCTGGAGGATGCTGGGCTTGTGGGAGTAGGGTCTGAGATGGCAACGGCTTTGCAGCATCGAGCAAAAACAACACAAAAGGCAGCAGAGAGACTGGAAACATTGACAAGGATATTTCAAGATGAAAACTTGTCTAAGAGAAGTGGAAAATTCCTGAATGAGCAAAACCTGCAAAAAAACCAGCTGCCAGGACCATGGGATTGTCAGCATGAGGGCAGGAACCAAAGGTGGGATGGAGAGGGAGGATGGTGGAGAAGCAAAGCTGTCCAGGAACTGAGCATCGCTCTCTGCCTGCAGGATACTCACCTGTGGCACAGCATTCACTGCAAGGTAACAGAAAGCCAATATTAACAAACATGACCTGAAAGCAGTGGTGCAGCTGTGGGCTCAGATCTGTAGAGGTGTAAGCAGTGACTCGCCTAGTAATGACCTGGGGAGGTGAGGCAGTAAGTCTAGAAATGCTGTAAATCCTATTTAAGGAGAGGGCTGGAGGGTGTCTGCATGCCTTTAGTGTTCAAGGGGTCTGTGGTCTTTGGGAAATGGTGCCCCAGAGAAAGGTCTAGCTGTGCTTTCTCCATGTACAACTGCCTGTGCCCAAAGCAGTAGTGATGTTTCAGTTAGACATCCACTAAACCAGCAGTCCATCAAATCAGCATCCATCCAAAGAGGGGGAGCTTTCATCTGTGCCTTCCCTGCACCTGTGGACTGGTCCAGTCACCTTCCTCCATTTGGTCTCTGCCCACTTCCTTCCCAAACAGTAGCCATGAAGACAGGCAAGTCCTACCCACCTATCCAGCCATGCCTTGGAGGGAAACCTGAGATGCCGTAAGGACCATTGTTACCGATAGCGATAGCTCCAGTTGCCCTGATACAGGTCAAAGCCCTAGGTCAAAGCAAAAGCTACTGTTGGGGTCATTTCATGGACTGACACTTGACATCATGGGAGAGAGCAGAGCATTTCCTAATCTCCTGTTGCCATTTCTAGATGGAAGGAATTTGAATGCATCCTCCATTGACATAGAAGCAGAAGATGAGGCAGTAATTGAATCTGAACCTGCTCGACCCAAGCGAAAGCTCATTGCCACACTTCAGGTGATTATTGGGGTGACAGATCTCCAACCTCTTCCAACCCCAGCCCTTTGTCTGTGTCTCCTCACCTCCCTGCAGTGGAGGTTAGACTGGGAGAAGAAGCAGCAGTGTGTGCAGGGCTCCCATTATTCCTGGGCTTTGAAACAGCTGGTGAGACCTTGGAGCCAAGGTGGTTTGGGTGTGCACATCTGAGGATGGGCTTGGGGGGCAAAGGAATACCTGTGCATCCTGCACTGACTAATGCAGGGGTAAGGTAGGACCAGGGGAAATGGTTGAGGCAGATAAAGGATGGTCTTTCTGACTCTTCTCCCCTTTAAGGTGGCAGGAGAAGACACCAGATAAGTTTCTACTTGTTTCAGATCTACAACTCTGAGCTGGAAAATGAGTTTGGTAATTTTGAAGACTGGCTGTGTATTTTTCCCCTTCATCGTGGCAAAGCAAATGAGGATGAAGATAGGAATGAGGATGAACATTTTGTGGGGAAGTACAAGGTGCTTGTATCATTTGAGTGACATTTGTGCTGCATGTGGATTACATTCCTTAGAACAACCTGTATTTCGGAGTATGCTGACATGAGCAAAACCTTGAAGAGTCCATGTGTGTGCAAGGCAATGTGAGGCCACAGTGCAGCATGGCCAGGGTACTGTTGGGGCCTGATGAAGCCTTGTGTACTGTGGGCCTTTGTTAGTTGATAAATACACCTAATTTAGATTTTTTGGCTTTTGCAAGGAGAAAACATTAAGTGTAAAGGACTCTTATTCTGATTGGGGCCTTATATGCAAATAAGAATTGGTGAGCTTCACTGGTTTTAACATTAGTAAAACTTGTGTGAAGGAGCCGTCATCCTCCCACCTAGGAACTCTTGAAGACTCTGAAATATCTACTGCTGGAGCTGATTTAAGGAAGTCCCTAGAAAATCTTTGGTACCTCCTTCTTTTGGCAGTCCAGGGTGCTTGGAGATGTTGAGATCTTCTGGCATCTGACAGCAAACAGGGACTGCCTGGGCCTTGTGGACATGATTGTCTTTGGAAAGGACTGTCCCCAGGGGCACAGGGTGTCTGTGGTCAGCCTGGGGCTCTGTTTTTCCACTTGGCATGTGAAACCGGTCCTGGTGGCTCTAATCCCACCTGAGATATTCTCTTTAGTATCTAGTTGTTCCTTGCAATGTCTTTTCTGCAGGGGTCCTTCTATGTCTACCCCACTGAGGAAGCTGGCGCTGAGCCCAAGGTCTCCCAGGGTGTTCCAAGGAATAGACCCATCAAGGTTCTTGTAAGAGTTTACATTATTAAGGTAAGTCCCTGGTGGTGGTGTCAGCAATACCTGAAGGTCTGTCCCTCCCTGTGGACCTCCTGCTCAGTAAATACAAGCAGTGGCAGTTGTGAAGAGCTTGGTGTTGGCTTGAAGGTTCTGCCAGCCCATCGAAGTCAGCCCTGTCTTGTCTGTGGGGAGCCTTCCACGCTTTGTATCTTCAGGAGGCACTGAAAATCCAGATAGGCATTTCTCAACTCCTCTCATCTGCCTTGAGACCATGAGCGAGTAGGTGGGCCAACAGGCAGAAACACTGATGGCTTTTTGAGTGGGGATTTGCATAGGAACAAATGCCTGTTACACTGCAGCGGCAGCTGCTGGAGGAACCGGACCAGTGGGCTGGGGTGGTCTCAGGACTGTGCAGGGTTCCCTGTGCAAGTCGCTCTCTGCATCTGATGTTCAGCAGTACCTCTTGTGTATTCCAGGCTATGAACCTGTCTCCAGCAGACCCCAATGGCAAGGCAGACCCCTACGTGGTGGTGACTGTGGGACACGAGCAGAAGGACACAAAGGAGCGATACATCCCAAAGCAGCTCAATCCTGTGTTTGGAGAGTAAGCAGGAGGTTTTCATCTAGCGGGTTTAATAGGAATGGTGCAAATCTGTGGCTCAGACTGTGGCCCAGCGCATGTGGTCTGCTGTTCTGCTGGAGAATCCTGTGCTGTAACACCAGGGTCCCAGGCATGGCTCCTATCTTCAGCTGACACAGGAGCCCTGAGAGTTCTGGGTTAGGAGGGGAGCACTCCCAGGGGCTTGGTTTAACAGGCACAGTAAGCCAAGCAGCAACAGGACCACTGGAGAGCTTTTTCCCTGGCTCCAGGATTTCTATCCAAAGGTTCCTGGAAAAGTAACTGCTTTGTTTGAATATGCACACTGGAAACTACATGCGCTGAAAACTGGGCATACTGAACCAAACTCCATGAATTCTATGAGAGGTCTTTGAGTTGTCTTAAATGTGTAGGATGACCAAAGCAGAGCCGGTGTTTAATTTCCATCCTCTTTGCTCATTGCACTTTCCCAATATGCTTCTCTGCAGAGTCATAGAACTGACAGTCTCCTTTCCCATGGAATCAGAACTCACTGTGGCAATATTTGACCATGATTTGGTTGGATCTGATGATCTGATTGGGGAGACCAAGATTGACTTGGAGAATCGATTCTACAGCAAGCACAGGGCCAATTGTGGAGTGGCTTCTCAATATGACATGTAAGTACTGGTTTGATACATCAGGGCTGTGAGCCACGTCCTTCTTGCCTGCTGTTTGGTGGATATCAGAGAAACCTCCAGTTGTGCGGGATGGAGCTTACACCCACTGTATCTTTTGAGCAGGTGCCCCACAGATTAATTACAAACAGATAACTCACCTTCTTTAGTCTCCTACTGACTTCTTGTGACAGCTCTAATTCAATGCTCAATGGCCTTACATTGTGCCAGGGGAGGTTTGGATTGGGTATTAGGAAAAATTTCATCACTGAAAGAGTGGTGAAGCCCTGGCAGAGTCTGCCCAGGACAGTGGTGGAGTCCCCATCCTTAGAGGGATGCAAAAAATGTGTGGCACTTGGGGACATGGTTTAGCAGGCACGGGGGGTTGTGTTGATGGTTGGACTCGATGAGCTTAGAGGACTTTTCCAACCTTAACAATTCTGTCATTCTAGTATTCTAATCCCTATTACCGACTAATAGATTTTGCACATAGTAGTAAAAAAACATTTAATGATTTCATATTGATGTGCTGCAAGAAAAGCTCTTGCTTGACATTGATGTGATATTGACCTCTTTCAGAAAGCAGGCCAGTTTCTCTGGTAGTAGCTAATTTTGTAAGCAGCAACATTTATGATGTCTGTTTTCCTTTGGCCTGGTTCAATATGGATTTTCTGGTGTCATTGACCAGCTTTCTGTAAGCTTCTCTTCTGCCCTGCTGTTGGAGAATTAGGAGTGATAATGGAATTGAGTCCCCAGCACTGCTTAAGCCCCTGTTGCGATGAACAGGCTGCACCTGAAATTGCTCCTGTTGCTGCTCTGAATCCAATAGAATCATAGAATCATAAGGTTGGAAGAAAGCTCTGAGATCACCGAGTCCAGCCGTGCCTCTCTCCCTACTAAACCCTGTCCCTAAGAAACTCATCCACCTGTCTTTTAAAAACCTCCAGGGATGGCGACTCCACCCCCTCCCTGGGCAGCTGTGCCAATCCCTGACCACCCTTTCAGTGAAGAAATTTTCTATAATGTTCAGTCTAAACCTCTCCTGGCACAACTTGTGGCCATTTCCTCTCATCTTATCGCTNGACCCCAGCACTCGAGGTGTGGCCTCCCCAGCGCTGAGCACAGGGGCACAATCCCCTCCCTGCTCCTGCTGGCCACACTGGGTCTGACACAGGCCCAGATGCCATTGGCCCTCTTGTCCACCTGGGCCACTGCTGGCTCATGTTCAGCCATTGCCACCCAACACCCCCAGGTCCTTCTCTGCCAGGAAGCTCTCTAGCTGTTCTTCCCCAAGGCTGTGGGGTGCAAGCCTGGCTTGTTCTCATTAAGCTTTTCATTCATTAAGCTTTTGTGTGCCTATGGTTTTCCCAGTGAAGATCTGAGCAGGGATCTGGTGGTGCAGCCTGAGCTGGAGGGAAGGCAGGGCATTTCACAGCCTATGGAAAAATCCTGTTGTGTTTAAGCTGAAGATGTTCTTGATGTTCTCCCTTCCATGCAGAAATGGCTACAACATGTGGCGAGACGCTTTTAAACCCACACAGATCTTGGATAGTTTATGCAAGAAAAACTCACTCCCTGCAGCAGAGTACAGGCGAGAGGAGGTCAAAGTGGACAACAAAATATTCAAGGTCCCTCCAGAGGCTTTTCCTGAAGGTACAGAGGGCTTGGAGAACAATGACTGCTGCAGCTGCCTGTACTCAGCAGTGTGTGTGCTGGTGCGAGGTCTGGGAGCCCACCAGCCTCTCCTCTCTGTAGTGTCCAGGCTGACTGTCCCCACTCTGTGCCCAGCAAGGCCCAGCTCTCTGGGTCACTGTCGAGAGCATCTTTGGTGCTCAGTCACCTGGTTCCACTGAATGATGGTGTTGCACTGGGGGAAGATGTGATCCAGGCTGTTAGGTCTCAAGTTAGCTTCCCGGGCAATGGGGGAAGCAATGTAAACCTACATGCATGGCGATGGTGCGCACTGGGTTTCAATGGCTTGTGCAGCCATGGCTTGTGGTGGCCATCAGTGGCACAAAGCTGTACCTCCATCTGCTTCTGACTACCATCAGCAAGATACTGGTGTCCTTTTTTTGGGTGTTTTTATGAGTTGTGTATGTGTGCTTTTTCAGTCTCCTTTCCTATGACCTAATGTCTTTGTTTCTTATGGTGGCTTTGAGTGCCTTGGTGACTCGCCGCTGCTCCTCATTACTGTTGATTTCCTCCTCATGAGCAGCAATCTGCTTGTTCTTTGCTGTTTTTTCTTTCCTCCTCACTGGCATTATTAACCCTAAGCCAGATATCAAGAACGCAGGTACCTTGTATGCCATCTGTCAGCAGTGACGGAGAATTTCCCTGTGTACAGACGTGTCCCTGCTGTGCACATTCCCTCCAGTGGCCAACACATGTGCAGTCAAATCCAGCCTGGAGAAGAGGATGGAGCAGATGTGGATGGCTGGGTCCTGCAAGGCAATGCTTTGTACACTGTAGGAAGGACTATCCCTGTGCCCAGCCCTCCCAGAGAGGGGGGACCTGCGCATACAGCCAACTTGTAACTTCTGCTTGTTTCAGTGCTGCTGTTCCTCAGCTTTCTGCTCTCTGCTATGGCTTGTGGCACAAAGGGGAAAGAAATCCTACTTGGGAGAGGGCAAGGAGCCTCCAAAAGCCCTTTTCCCCTTTTCTCAGGTCACTGATGTTCTCCTGAGAGACAGCTCTTTTTCAAACATGACCGCAGTTGGTGCCCATGAACTTCTGCTGTGCCTGGGGACTGCTGGGAATGGTTTTGGTCTGTGATCAATCTCCAAAGGGCAGATGCTCTCCTTAAACCCAGGGGTGGATGGGTTGTTGTGTCCTCATCTGTTGGTTCCTGCTTTTCTCCCCACCAGCAGGGTTTGGTCCTGAACTGCCATTTGGCTTCATTGTGCCAAATGAGGCAATTAATCATGTAAACTGTTAATTAATGGAAAGCACAACTGCATGTCACTGCCAAGTGGCAGGTGGTGCTTTCCTGGAGCACTTCTACAGCAAAACCTCTCATCCATGGATCTGTTGGCGCTGCCACAGAGACATGGGGACTTCAGCCGGTCCAGAGGGTAGCACCCTCCTCTGTGTCCTCTGGATCCTTTTTCTCAGGGCCATAGTCAATTCTTTTTTGCCCTTTTCCTGGTTTGTCTTTGTGTGTCTTCCTGCCTACAGTTTTCCTCACCACTGCAATGTATTGAACTCATTCCTTTTATCCTCAGCCTCCTGCTTCTCCCAGTTTTCTGTCTCTGGGGAGGTGCTTGTTTTCTCATTCCGTCATCATTTTCCCTTGGTTGTGCCTGTGACTGATGTGCTGACATGACTCTTGCTGACCAGATGCCTTCATCTTCTACCTGACTGTGTCCTGCTGCAGAGGCTTCTACGAGGAACAAGAGAGGAGTGGCAGATGAGAACTGGTCAGTGGATCATGAACACAAGGCTTTGTATGTCCTGCAGCACTGGGAAGAGATGCCAGGGTGTGGTTACAAGCTGGTACCAGAACATGTGGAGATTCGGTCCCTGTACAACCCGGAGAACCCTGGGCTTGTGCAGGTGAGATGTGTTTCCTTGCCCAGCCTAGACATTGCTCTGGAGAAGGGCCTTTGGGACAGCCGGTCCCCAGCCCCTGGCTAGTCCCCTGTTGTCCTTTGTCTCCTCATCGTGGCGTGAGTCTCATGCCACTTCCTGGTTAGGGGACCGGAGCTGTGTCTGGGGATGGCCAGCCCTTCTGTGAAGTCAGGAGTGTTGACCTGGGGTGTCCTTTGCTCAAATCCACCCTCTGACCTCTCATGGTGCTTCTCAATGCCCTTTCCTCCAAGGACCTTTGTCCACTGATGATGTGGTCATGATGCTGGTGGCCCAGAGTCCTTTCTATCTCCTAAGGCTCCAATGAGCATGCTGTGTGGCTGGTGAGGGACCCATTCTGCCTTCTGAGCCCTGCCCCATGGTGGGCAGTAGTGTCCTTGTCTGTTCCTGTCTCTTCCTCTGCTTTGCTCTCCTGCAAAAGCTCCATTCTGCCCCTTTGCTTCTCCCTGCTGGCTGAAGGAGAAACACCCCTCCTCAGTTTTATGCAGTGCAGTGATCCAAGCTCTGCTATTTCAGCATCCTGCACTGAACATCTCCTGTTCCTCAGGTATGGAAGTCTGTAACGAAGCAGAGCTCTGCAGTCCCTTTGCCTTTGGCACTGGAAACACATGGGGAGGGGAGGGTCAGACCTATCACTTTTTAGTTTTCTTGGTTATGCTGGAACCTCATCATATGCTTCTTGTTCAGACATATTTGCCTCTGTTTGAAACAAACTTGGTTCAGCTGGAATGGCTTTTCTTGGGAGCAGGGTTGGGAAGGAAGTAAACAATTTTTGATAGTTTTAATGCTTTTCCTATCTGGAATCCAGTCCCTTGTCATTCAGAGCTGCTGGGGATGGAGAACCCCAGGCACTGGCTTTCTCATGAGAGCTTTACTTGCAGGACCAGACCCTTGCTCCTTGAAGAGCTGCCGAGTGGTCTGTATTTTGAAGTCTCTCTGCTCTCTTCTCTCATCAGGGCTCTTTGCACATGTGGATTGACATGTTTCCAAAGGACATCCCGGCACCACCGCCTGTCAATATCAAGCCACGACTGCCTGTCAGGTAGCACCCAGAGAAGCAGGGCTGAGGCTGGTGAGCCTGTGTGGAGGGTCGCTGTCCCTCGCCGTGCCTGGTGGGATGGGCCACGGAGCCCTGCACAGGCTGGTGGTCTGTGCTAGCCTGGCGTGCTACCCTCCTCTCTGCTTCAACTCCATATTATGGGATGGTTTCTTGGTTGTATCAGCACAGGGCATAAATGCTCCAGCTGCACAACTATTTGTGAAGGGCAGGGTTAATCTCTCAGGCTGGACATAAAGGTGATAGAAACCCAGGTCAGAGCTACTCACCTAGCTCAGTTTTGGCTGGTGGACAGTTGTCCTCTGGGACTCTGGAGAAGCGAAGCCGAACAAGGAGATCTGCTGTTTTCAATGATCTATTGAGATGGAAAGTCCAGATTGTTCTCAGAGGTGCACATGAAAGTACAAGAGATAATGGACACAAATTGCAGTAAGGAAAACTCCAACTGGATCTGGGGAAAACATTTTCACAATGAGAGTGCATCTACCATAGAATAGGGATGGAGGGACCCAGAGATGTGCTGGAGTATGCATTCTTGGAGTTACTCAAAACTCATACAGACAAAGCCTTGAGTGATCTGATCTGCTAGGAAGTTAGAGCAAGAGGTTGGAGCAGAGGCTTCAGAGATTCTTTCTTGCCTAAGCCTTTCTGTGCTTCTATGGCTAAAGTGGTGCTGGGTTGGTTTCTCACGCACTGGGGGTTTGCTCTGCAAAGGCTGCCTGTTTTGTCTGGGGATATTTGTGTAGTGGGGTTGTATTTCCCCAGCAAGGGACAGGACACGACTTGCACGGCAGTGAGTCTGCTGGACTGTGCTTGGCCAGCAGAGGCCTGGGAGAGGAGCACAGTGCTAGGAGGGTTCAAGTCCTGCTACTTTGCCGAGGTGGACTTCATCTGCCCTCCCAGGCAGCAGGGGCAAGAGCGTGTGTTTCACTCACCCCTTTGTCCTTCCTACAGCTATGAGCTGCGTGTGATTATCTGGAACACGGATGATGTGATCCTTGATGATGTCAACCCAATAACTGGAGAGCCTTCCAGCGACATCTATGTGAAAAGGTCTGACTGGAGCCAGAGGGAGGCCACAGCCTGGCTGTCCTGCTCCCTGCCATGCCCCACACCCTTACTGCCTCCTCTCAACCTTTGTTCCTCCTTGCTTCAGCACAAAGTGCCTCCCTCCAGCCCCCTGCATGGATTGCTGTACCCCCAAAGGTGTCGGTCAGGTGTGATTTGGTTCTTTGATTCTTCCTTTCCTGCTACCCCATGGGGTTCAGCCCCTTCATCCTCCTGCTCTGCGTTTGAGGCTGGCTGACAGGGGATAAGAGATAACAGAGTTTCTTCTGCAGCTGGATAAAGGGTCTTGACCACGACAAGCAGGAGACGGACGTTCACTTTAACTCATTGACTGGGGAGGGCAATTTCAACTGGAGGTTCGTCTTCCACTTCAATTATCTCCCGACTGAGAAGGAGATCAGCTACAAAAAGAAGGACTCTGTCTTCTCTGTGGAGGAATCAGAGTTTCGGGAACCAGCTGTTCTGGTCCTCCAGGTCTGGGATTACGACAGGATTTCAGCTAATGACTTTCTAGGTATGGTGTGACCTGCTGGAAGTAGGGTGACCTGTTGTTGTCCTTGCTGGAGTATTACAGCATGTTCCCTGGGGCCTGGCTCTCTGAGAAGGGGCACCAGGAGCATCAGATCATGGATCATGCTCTTCAGCTCAGCAGTCACCTGGGCTGGTTTTCCACATGTGAGCAGAGCCCGGAGATGCGCCCTTCTACACAGACACATTGAGCTTGCATGCTTGTCCCAGGGCCTTGGTGTCCTTTTTTTTAGGGCCTGTCATACTGCAGGACTTGCATGTTCTGCTTCCTTACAACCTTTCTGGTAAATCTTCTCATTTTCCCAGCTGTCATTTAGATCTGCAGGTACCAAAGACCTGGCCAAAGAGCAGCTTTCCCAGGAGCTTACATTGTGGGCACAGGGACATGCAATCTTTGTGAGACCATTAGCACTTGAGTTGCAGCATCCCATTGCTGGTGGCTTGGAGGTCCCCAGCTGCTCTGGTACTTCCCAGTGACCAGACCAGTTTAACTGGGCATGCAGCATGATCTGGCAAAAAAAGCTCAACTGGTGATGATTCTGCCTGCACTACGCTAGCATAAATACTGCTGCTTCTCTCCTGGTTCTGCCTCTACTCCCAGGTTTGGAGCACTCCATTCCATTGCTCCCCTTTCTTCAGACCTTGGCCTCCACATTACAAAGCAGCCCCTTTGCCCTGCTGTCTCTTGAGCAGGATAAAATTAACTTTGTTCATCAGCCTTCCATGGTGGGGGCCTTTGCTCTGTGAGACACTTCCAATGGTGATGATTCAGCCATGCTACTCAGACAGTGATGGAAGTGTTAGACAGACAAATTCCTGGCGTAGTTGATCTCAGGAGTCTCTAGGCAGGACAGGGCTTCTACAGTCTTCTTTGCAACCTCCTGCTCCAAGTAGGATTAGATGCAAGTGAGGTCAGGTTGCTCAGGACCTTGTCTGGGTGAGCTTTGAGTATCTCCAAGGATCTCAGCGCCCTTCTGGGCCCCTTTTCCTGGCTGCAACATTCTCATAATTCCCATTTTTTTTACTTGCAGCAGCTTGTATCATCTCCTGCCTTATGTGCTCTCATTGTCCACTGCTGAGAAAAGTCTAGTTCCATCTGCACTCTGTCTTCCTTTAGGCTGAGAGTGCAGTGAGATCTCTTCCTTGACTTCTCTGGGCTGAGCGTGCATGGGTCTCTTAACCCATCCTGCTATGGCACATACTCTGGCCTGGACAATCTCAGCCACTGGGCTCTTGCTAGTTAGTTGACACCTTTCTTGTGTTGGGGTCCAAAACTGGATGCTGTATTGAGATGCAGTCTCACCAGAACTGAGCAGAGGAGAAGACCCACATCCCTTGGTTGCTGGCTCTGCTTTTGCCAGTACAGACCAGTACGTGATAAGAAAGACTTGTTGCAAGGACTCAGTGCCAAACTGGGACAGAAGCTCCTCCCAAGGAGGACAGGGGTGCAAGGCCAAGCAGGTAAGGCTGTTTCAGATATGAGGTAGACTTGAAACCTTTAAAGTGTTTCCCAGATTTTATAATTCTTCATTGACATTTGAAGGAATTGAGAGGGCAAGAGGAGCTTGGAACTGTGAGGAGAGCAGGTAAAGGAGCAAAAATAACCCACTGTGTCGCGTGCAAACCAAGCTGAGCACGTCAGAGAAAAGATGACCTGTAGCTTCTGTTTCTTAGTCTCTTAACTCCTGGGCTGGTCCTTTCTGATGCTGAGATTCAGGTTCTCTACCTGTAGATGTGCAGGACTCTGCCAGATCATTGCAGCAGCTGAGACTTACTTGTGGTGATGGGAGGATGGCTGAGACAGAAAGCCAGATGGTGTGTGGGGCTGACCTCAGGATTTCAGCCTGGGCTCTCCTCTCCATTGTGCCTGCAGGCTCCATCGAGCTGAAGCTGCACGACATGGTGAGGGCAGCCAAGAGCTCAGAGCACTGCACCATCAAGATGGCCAAGGAGAATGCAACACCTCGCTTCTCCATCTTCCGAAACAAGCGCATGAGGGGCTGGTGGCCCTTCATCAAACTCAAAGATCAAGAAGATGAGGAGAGAGAGGAGAGGGAGGACAAGCGGAAGAAGAAGAAAAAGAGGTGGAGCAACTCAGTCAAACCAGAGGACATGGAGTTCACAGACCCCAGTGGGAATAAGTACATCCTGACGGTAAGGCAGGATGCTGGCACAGCTGAGCAGAGAGGCCCTGTTTGCCTCTGCCTTGACATGGCAACCTGTCTGCATGCACATAACCTACAGAGGCAGCAATGACCCAGCTGCCCAGGACTTTGTGTGGGGTCTTGGAGACTCGTCCCATCTGCTGCAAGTCCAGCAAGCCATTTAGCCATAAGTGCCAGCTGCAGTGGCATGTGGGGAGTATCCAGCGTCTTGCCTTCCTCTGAGCTTTCCATAGAGCAGTGCTCAGTGAGGGGGGCAAAGCAAGAGGCACGCGGCTCCCTGTCAACCACACAAGACAGCAGCAAAAGCTTGTCCTAGAGTCTCTGCCTATCCTGAACTTGCAGGTACCAGCTGTCCCAGGGCAGACTTGCTGCTTGGCCCTGCATCACTGATTGCCCCCAGCAATGAGTTTTACTCAGTGCTGGTGTGGGAGGCTACAGACAAATCCAAAGCACTGGGGAGCACATTACAGTCCAGTGACTCGTCTGCAAAACAGTTTCTGGACAGGCTGGATCGATGGGCTGAGACCAACGGGATGGGGTTCAACAAGGCCAAGGGCAGAGTCCTCCATTTGGGTCACAACAACCCCGTGCAGCGTTACAGCCTTGGGGCAGAGTGGCTGGAGAGCTGCCTGGCAGAGAAGGCCCTGGGGGTGTTGGCTCACAGCAGCTGAACATGAGCCAGCAGTGGCCCAGGTGGCCAAGAGGGCCAATGGCATCTGGGCCTGTGTCAGCCCCAGCGTGGCCAGCAGGAGCAGGGAGGGGATTGTGCCCCTGTGCTCAGNTCACCAGGGGAGGTTTAGACTGGACGTGAGGAAGAATTTCTTTACTGAAAGTGTGGTCAGGGATTGGCACAGCTGCCCAGGGAGGGGATGGAGTCACCATCCCCGCAGGTGTTTAAAAGACGGGTGGATGAGTTCCTTAGGGACCGGGTTTAGTGGGGAGACAGGCACGGCTGGACTCGGTGATCTCAGAGGTCTCTTCCAAGCTTATGATTTTATTGGATTCTGCTGGCTGGGAAGTGAGAGGCTGCATAGCTGATGCCTAGAGAGGAAAGGTAATTTCTCTAAGCGTCTGTAAGCAGAACTGAGGCAAAAATACCCAGTGCTGACAGGGTGTGTGGCTAGCAGGCATGTCTGCAAAGCAGCATGTGCAGTGGTGGCTCAGACATGTTCCCCCTCCAGGGTAAGGTGGAAGCGGAGTTGCATCTGCTGACTGTGGAGGAGGCTGAGAAAAGTCCTGTTGGCTTGGGGCGAAAAGAGCCTGAACCCCTGGAAAAGCCCAAGTGAGTATCTATGTTATCACCTTTAACAGGGATGGACAGTGCTATGTTTTCAGCAGCTGTTTGCATGGGGACAGGGAGCATCTGCTTTTCAGAAAGCTGAGGGGTCCTGTGTGGTGGCATCTGCAGGATTGGGGCTGCCAGGGCTTCCCAGAAGTTGGTGCTTCCAGCAGGACTTGTGGCTGCAGCATCTGGGCCATGTGACCTCAGTGCACTACTCAAAGCAGCTATGGCAGAACATTGCCTGTACAGAAAGGCTCACTCTGGTTTAATGTGAACACAGCCGTTAGCCCTGTGTGTGCGGAACTGCTCTGCAGGGCTGTCCTGACCCTCAGGGTCTGCTGTCTCCAGTGCTTTCCCAGGCAATGTAATTCCTGCAGCCCCTGGGCTGTTCCTGTCTGGAGGCAGCAGGAAGACCTGGCAACCCATGAGGGTGGTAGGGCACTGAAGCAGAGGGGCCAAGGTGCTGCTCTGTGGGTTGAGCCTGTATTTATCTATTCTTCCTTTTCTCTTCCAGCCGGCCAAAAACTTCTTTCAACTGGTTTGTGAATCCTATGAAGACCTTTGTGTTCTTTATATGGAAACGGTACAAGAAATATATCATTGTGCTGTTCATTGTTGCTCTTCTGACCATCTTCCTCATTCTTTTGATCTACACGATGCCTGGATACATCAGTGAGAAGATCATCAATGGATAAATGCTCTCCAGCACAGGACTACTCAAAGACAGGGGTGATTATTGCAGGAATCAAGACTTGGCCAGAAGGTCAAGGCAATCCCGCAGGTGTAAAGACAACCTTCAGACCGAGAGACTTGCCAAAGTGACCTCTCTTTGTGGAACCGCGTTTCATGCTAAGTACCAATGGGATGCTAAGAAACCGAGCACTCAGCCTACTCAATAAGGCAAACTCCCTGAAGAACAGATACAGCTTTAGGAAAAAGAATGTTCTTTGTGGGACAAGGGTGGGGAAATGGGGTCTGCTGGGAGGTGGGGGACATACAGAGGCTTGACAACACTTGGTGCTTCCCAGGCCTTTGCTTGACGAGTTCAAAACACATTGCATGGGGGAAGAAGGTCTGGTGTCGGGTCCTGGTGGAGCTAGGATGTGGAATACCTTTGAATGGGGCTCTACAGGGAGCAGGACAACAGAGCCAAGGCAGCCATGACCTTTCTGCCATGCCCAAATCACAAGAACAGCTCTTGGAGCTGGGGTCGACTCGGAGTCTGATTTCATTTCCCAGGACACAGACTTTCTGGTTATCACTCCTTACAAGATGCTTAACAGCTTTTCTTGCCTGTGCTGGGTTGAATTAAGGCTTGCTTCATACTTCATTCTGGCTCTTCATTTCCACAGGAATAAAAGCTTCTTGCCTGTGTTCTCCGATGCTGCTTGTGTTTTGTAGCTGTGTTCTGGAACCCGCAGCCTGCTGCAGGCAGTCCTCACTGATGCCCCTTTGCCCTTCCTCCTGGAGAGCACAGTGCTGGGACATCAGCGTGGTGCTGGGCTCATGTAAATTAAATGAGACTGGCTGTCAGGGTGGTCTCCTGGTGCCCCAGCGCTCCTGTCTTCCTCACTGAAAAGCCTTGACATGATCTGATCTCAGGTGTTCCTCTCTGGGCGGTTTGGGGTACAGAGACTCTGTGAGCAGGGGATCTACACTCTGAAACAGTAAAGCTGTTTATCAGCTGGTGTTAAGATTTAATGAGCTTGGTGTTATCATGCTCAGCACCATGATGGGACACCTGAGGACTCATGCTTGCTGGGCAGACTGGCTCAGAAAGAGATTTTTGCTATAGATCATTGCTGTCTTCCACCAGACCTGCTGACAAACCCTGTGTTTCAACAACCTGAACTCGGTAATTTTACCTTTTAAATCTTGTATGGTTGCATTCTGAAGTTTCTCCCAGGTTTTTCTCCCAGCTCTGCAGGTTCCTAAACTGCTTGATGAAGGTTTTGGTGCTGCGCCATATCAGAGCAGGACTGGAGATCCTGGAGCAAACAAGCTGAACCACTGGGAAAGTGAAGGGAACATTTTGGGCAGGATTGCAGAAAGAAGGATGGGAATAGTGGCATGGTTTGGGAACTTCCAAAGGACTAATTGCCAAATGCTGAAAAAAATCATGAGCATTTAGGCATTTGTTTGGCAGCTTGTGCTATATAGGAGTGTGAAAGTGAAATGAGAGAGCAAATTCTGGAACTTCTGGTAACTGATAAAAGAATACAAAACATTAAGGAAAGATCTGCTATTTGCCTTGTTAAGGACAATGTCAAGAAGATCGGGAACCAAAAACACAGCCACAGAGAGAGGAAAATCTGGCTGCCCACAAGGAGTCATAGTTCAGCTGAAGGGATCCAACAGGAAGCAGAGCTGACCTGAATTAGTCTGACATTTTCATTAGAATGGAGATAAAGGGAAGATCTGTCCTAGCAAGGTTCTGCCTTGCAAGAAATAAAGACGTTTCCCCTTGTGGGACAGAGAGGCACTGGGACAGGGCCCGGAGAAGTTGTGGCATTTCCATCCTTGGGGTTTTTCAACATCTGTCTGCGCAAAGCATGATCTGAATTCAGTGCTTTCCCTGCCTCGAGCAGGAGGTTGAACTAAAGACCTCCTGGAGGTCTCTAGCCTGATGCACTCTGTCTTTCTTTAACAAAGCTGTTTGCAGAGAAGTGGTGAGAGCAGGGCAGAATGTGGATGATGTGAGCAAATGCATTTAATGGACAAATGCAAATGAACATGCCAAGATGACAGCCACTGGGGTAAAGCTGTGCGTTCAGAAAGTCATACTAAGTTAAATGAGAAACAAATGATAGTTTTTAGCAGCAAGAATTAAATGAATACATGGGGAAGAATCAGATCGTGCTGCTGTTGCCTGGTTTGGATGGGTTTCTGATGTCTCTCTCGGTGTTTTGGTTAAACACTGTATTCTGGCTTCAGCAAGTGAGAACCTGGTTGGTGCGTTCTGGCTTCTGCATGTCTGAGCAGTTCCTCTGCCCTTACAGCTGTGAGCTTGTGAGAGGGGCTGTAGCTGGGTACTGCTGTGTATACACGGGTGTGATGTTTGTATGTGTAAGGCGTGTGTGTGTGTGATCATGTGCCCATGATACGGCCTGCACCACCCCTTGCCCACGGTGCAAGAGGAGAGGCGAGGACCTTCCCAGGGAGGGACACTCCTGTTGACAGCCATGTCCTGGGTGTGCAGGGGCCTTTATGCTAGGGTGACCTTGCATAAATCATCTCAAGTTGTGCCAAGGAAGGCTTAGATCAGATATTGGGAAAAATTTATTTACTGGAAGAGTGGTCAGACATTGGAACCAGCTGCACAGGGCAGTGCTGGAGTCTCCGTCCCTGAAAGGGATCAAAACCATGTAGACATAGCACTTTGGACATGGTTTAGTAGGCACGGTGTGCGTGGGTTGATGGTTGGACCGGATGAACTGAGAAGCTTTTCCATCCTTAATGATTCCATGATTCTGTTATCCTATGACCCAGTGGGAAACAGTATGCTGAGGGATGAGGAAGGCTCTGTCCCAGTCATAGCCATGAAACGGTGCCTTTGGCTCTTCCTAGGGGTTCAAGAAGCCCTTTGAGAAGGCTTGCAAAGACTATGAAAGAAAACTGTAAGTCTTCAGATTCCCTCTCCCCAGAGCCTGGCCTTGCAGATTGGTTTCCTCTTGCTTTTGCTGGTGAGCAGTCAAATGGCTCCTTTAATGCCCCTCTCCTTTCCTTGAGTGCCAGGATTGAGAGGGAGAAGCATGAGCTGGTGAAGCAGCACGACAGGGTACGGAATGAGGTGAGGAGATTGCTGAAGAGATGGAGAAGGAGTGCAGGACATTCCAGCTGAGCAGCTGCGCGAGGTAAGGCCAGGGACCACCATGAGCCAAGTGAAGCAGTGTTGTAGTCACTGGATCAGCAACCCTCCTGTTGGTGCACAGCAACTGTGCCACAGGCCTGGCAGAGCCTATCGCGGAGTGGACAGACATCAGCAGTGGCTCTCAACACTGGTGTTTCTCACTTGTCCTCTGACCTGGGACAGTTTCAAAGCAGATTCTTTTGTCTGAATCCACACTGATTTCTCATTCAGGCCATCTTCTGTCCCTGGTCAGTGAGTGATGCTTGTGTCCAGGACACTGCAGATCCCTTTCTGCCTTTCTGAGTTGCTGCAGGCTCTGCCCCCAGCACCAGCAGCATCTGGTGGCTCCCTCTGCTTGGCCCCTGAGAAGCCCTGAGGTGGATTCCCAGGGACTGTTGCTCAGCAGGCTACAACCATTGTGCTGGTGAGATCTCGGATGTATTTCCTCAGCTGGAGGGCTGCCTGGGTTGTGACAGGCTCAAGAGGCTTGGGCAGGGACTGATGAAGGACTTTAGGCAAAGCTTGAGCCTATGTTAACTTGGCAGTAGAGATAACAACTCGGGAAAAATCCCATGAATGCTTTTGATCCAAGCTTCTCTCCAGCTGGCACAGTGGGAGCTGCTGGCACTGATGTTCCTTCTCCCTCCTCAGATGGTCCCACTATAGTCCTCCCCCTGCTTGTTGGAATAAACTCAGCCCAGCTCTCCTGCATACGGGGTTTCCTGCTCCCAAATATCACAAGCAGCTGCATGAGTAAAAGATTAGAAGATACTGATTTTATTCACAATATCCAGCTCTCCGTAACCATGTTCTGGAAACTGTTACTGTTTCCGTACCGAAGCTGTTGTTCTGCTGTCAATAACGGAAGCCCTTGTGCTATGGAGCTGTATCATTCTTGAACAGGGCCAGACGGAGGTTCTGTGCTGATATGAATCCACAAGTGGCATTTGGTTTCCTGAAAGAGTGTCTTTTAGGAAAGACTTCTCCTGATGGACTGAAGGTGTTTTGAATGATCCCCTCAGAATAAATACAGGGAAGTCTGAGGTTGGTCATGTTGAACATGTACTTTGGAAGGTGATTTACTATGTTGGCCTGTGGGTCTTCTGGACATGGCTGTTTGTAGGTTGCTGTTTGTACAGTAGTTGCAATGCCAAGAGAGCTGATGGTGGTGTAGGACCAGTCCATAGATGGATGGAGAAACACACAATGAGTTTCGCGGCATAACATGCTCTTTCACATTGTTAGTCCACCAACCGAAAGGTCCAGCTCCTGTCCCTGCACAGCACAACCCCAACATTCACACTGAGTCCAAGTCTCTAGATCCTTCCTCTCTGCCCCTCTCCTTCAGGCCCCAAACCTCCTCACAGGCAAAGAGGGCTGAACTCCCCTTCGATAAAATGAGTCACAATCCAGCTTGCACGGCTTTTCTCCACTGGCTGGGTTTTTCCAGTTGCCGAGGCACATCTTGCAGCTTTCCCCTGTCCTCTGTGAGCCCAAATCCCATCCAGGTGAGCAAAAGAATCCAGCACGAGGCTGATGAGACATCTGTGTTGCTGGTGTCAGTGTCAGCATAAGTGGAGCCATCCCAGCATGGGCCAAAGGTCAGTTCCACTTCTCCCACCCTCAAAGAAGATTTGAACAATGAATTTCCTGATTTGGTCCTTGGCACATGACCACAACATCCAGCTCCAGCAGCTGCTGTGGTGCTGAGCCACACGGGATGGCTGTGCCAGGATGCTGGGGTGGTAAGCACGGCTGGAGGAGGGACGGCAGCCCTGACCTCACTTTACCACTTGCTGTGAGGCTCTGCTCCCCCCCCCATGTCATGGTGCAACACTTCCTCTTCCTGTGGTGGTTGTTGCAGTTTGCAACGTGCTCTGACGAGGCCACCCAGCCCTGGAGCATCACCTTCGCCTGGCCCTACGCAGCGGCCCTTTTTCCAAGTAAGTGATAGGCAGTGGGGTGGGGGGACCAGTGGGTCGTGACACCATGAGGGAGGGCCTCCTTCCTGGCTGGGGAGCTTCTGGTGGTGTCCCTTAGGGCTGAGCAGGGGTGGAGTCAGGTCTGTGGCACTGGGCACAGTCCGAGGCAGAGGCCACATGGCTGCGGTGCAGTGGCTTGTGGCCAACGGCACTGGGGAATCTCAGGGTGAGGGCACCTGTGTGCAGGGGGGCTGTTTCGCCACCACAGAAGTGTGAGTGCAGAGAGGTCCCGTCCTTGAATCAGGGGTTGCACATGGGCACAGGTAGAGAGATGGGGCCACTCAGCTGTGCTTGTCCAGAGGCCTCCCCTCCACGGTGATGGGTGACTGCAAAAAAGGCTTCATGAGATATTCACTGGCTGTCCCCTGGCTCTGGGCTTAATGGAGCTGCTGGCACTGGTCATGCAGCCACCTGCCAGCTCATCCCTATCCATGAGCTGTGACTTAATAACACCTGAGGCTCCCTGAGCACCGGAACCAGCCTGGGGCACTGCTGGCTCCTTGCCTGACCAGTGTTATCAGATGCTCTTTGCCTCCACAATAGCAAATGCTTGTGGCTGCTGTCGGGGGCCGAGAGACCAATTCATGGAGAGCTGCGGCCCCCAGCAGAGCAAGCATGAGGTGCCTTTCGGGTCCCCCTCCAAGCCTGTGGGGCAAAGAGCGGCATTTTTTGGCTGCTTCTTGCTCAGAAGCAGCCACATCTGTGTTTCTGGTGTGCTGGTGGGTGCTTCCCCTCCAGAAGAGATGAGGATTCAGTTGTTTTTGCAAGAGCAGGCTTGTAGGGGAGTGCAACCTGCTGCAGCCACCTGGGATCATCCAAAGCCCTCCATCTCTTGTCTCTGCTCATTGCTCAGACACCCAGGAGCAGCATTTTGGGGTAATTTGGATTATTTCAGAAAGGCTTATGCATGCAGACTGCAGTTAGTATCTCCTCCTCCTTCCTCCTGTTCATGATTCAGTGCCCTTGAAGCTGCAAAACCCAGGGCAGCTTGGGAGGGAGCGCCTCGCTGGCTGCACGGCGCCTGCGTGGGCTCAGCGGCACCAGAGAGGCCAAGGGGCTCCTCTGCCAGCAGCTGCATGGAGTGTGCAGAACAGGCGGCAGGGCTTGCTGCCGGCAGGCAGGCGGCTGCCACTCCAGAGGGGAGCAAGAGTTCGGCTCGTGGCTGGGGCAAGGATGTTTTGATCCTTGTTCGCAGGTCAATTTTCAGATCCTAAAAGTGCTGCAGGCAGAGAGCAGCTCCTGGTGCAGCACATGCTGCCAGCCAGCCTGAAGGAACTGCAGCGATGACAGGAGCCCAGCACTGCAATAAAGCCATTGAACGGTCTGAAAAGGAAACACGTACCAGGCTATTTCAGGTCCCTGCAGGGTTGGTGAGCAGCCAAGGAGGGTCCTAGGGCAGGGAGGGTGGGTGGGAAGGAGGCCTATGGTGCCACTGCCACTGTCCCTGTGCCATCTCGCTGCAGGTGGCATGAGGAATGCTGTGCCGGAGGCAGGTGCAGGCAGTGCTGGCCCTGTGCCTGCTGCTGGTCCTGTGGCAATTTTTCCGACCCCCCACGGATGGCCTTGGCACCTTCCTCTGGGCTCCCTCCCCCCTCGACACTCCTGCTGCCCACTGCACCGCTGACACCAATGGATCTGCATGGTTCAACGCCCGCTACAACATGGCCATGGGGCCTCTGCTGAGCAGCACGGCCCACAAGCTCCCCTCTGATGTGGTTCAGTGGTGGCTGGTGAGTGTGGGCGCAGGCGGCAGTGCGGGGCTCTTCCTGGGCTCCCTGGATCTGCTTGTGGTGGGGCAGGGCCAAGGTCAGGCTGGACAGATGTGATGGTGTGATGGGAGATGAAGGGGACGCAGATCCCCCAGCTCCACACCCCTCCAGGCTGTCCTGCATACTTTTCCTGATATTCCATTGGTTTTTTTCTGTGCCTTTCCCAGAGCTCCACTGGGAGGACTGGGACTCCATCCCGCTTTGGGGATACTAGTCTGATGCTGTCTGTTACTGCCCTTGCTCTCCCAGACCCTGCAGGGTCCCCCAAGTGGTGTCCATCTCCAGGCCATAATTGAGCAGCTCTTCACTGTCCTCCCGGCCACAAGTGGCAGCAGGTGGGACTCGTCTCACTGCAGGACCTGTGCGGTGGTGGGGAACTCGGGGCGGCTGAGGGGCTCTGGCCACGGGCTGCGGATCGATGCCCATGACTGCGTGCTGAGGTGGGTGACGCTCCTCCCTATCTCCCCAAGGGGCCCCGGTGTGCCCCAGCCCCAGCCACCCCACGAAGTCTGCCAACACAAGCCCTGTGATGACAGGGGCTGCTGGCCATGCTCCCTGGAGCTCCCCACCCTGGCGCACACAGTGGTCCTGTGTTGCCCGTGTTCCTGTTTTGCTGGTGGCCAGGAAAACCTGATGTCCCTGCCTGGTGGGACTAGCAGCCTGGGTGCACAAGTGTGCACCTTCGTTTCAGGACATGCCTTCCCGCTGTACCCTAGGATGAACAGAGCAAAGACTGCTGGCTTTGAGCTGGATGTTGGCATGAGAACAACTCACCACTTCATGTATCCAGAGAGCGCAGTGAACCTCGGTCCTGGTGTCCACCTCGTCCTCATCCCCTTCAAGCCACTGGACCTGCAGTGGGTGGCCAGTGCCTTTTCCACTGGAGAGCTCACACAGTGCGTTGTCCTTGA
Organism: Geococcyx californianus; assembly: GCA_013389885.1. NCBI lineage: Eukaryota > Metazoa > Chordata > Aves > Cuculiformes > Neomorphidae > Geococcyx > Geococcyx californianus. The sequence goes on from VWPV01016303.1 coordinate 27,769, forward strand.
GCAAGGACATCTCTTGTACTGGAAACCCTGCAGGTGGCACGGGGTGATCCTGGGCCTTCCAGTGGTGCCTCTCCAGAGCCCAGGCGCTATGGTCATGGTGGGATGAAGGGCTCCTGGATGAGGGTCCTGGAATCCCTCTGCATCACAGTTTGGGGAAGCAGCCTGTCCCCACAGGCTTGGGCATCCTGCAGTCCCGTAACCCCATGGGTGGGACAGTGGCTGTCCCCACTGTGGTGCCATGGGCCAAAACCAGGCCAGGGGACGCTGGTGGAGCAGCCGAAGGGGCTGGGGGTGCCATGGGGCTGGGTGCTGGCAGACACAGCCACTCTCTGCAACACAGCTGCCTCCACAGGAGAGGCCAAGGCAGCAGGGGCGCCCTGTGCTCATGGCTCTCCTCTGGCTTTTGCAGCACGTATGTCCGAGTGAAACAGTTCATCAAGGCTGACAGAGACAAGGTAAGGACTTAGGGGGTTGCAGCTCCTCCTGGGCAGGCAAGGGTCTTCAGGGCTTGTTTCTCAGCAGGATACAGGCAGAGCTGGGGACAGGGAGGCTGATGGCAGTGCTGGTGGCGGGGGCTGGCCAGCACGGTGAACAACCCAGGGCTCCTCCGCTCCCCATGCAGGTGCTGGTCCTGAGCCCAGTTTTCCTCAAGTACATCCACGACAACTGGACTCAGCGGCAGGGCCGGTACCCCTCCACTGGCTTCACCGCACTGCTCTTTGCCTTGCACACCTGCCAGCAGGTAGGCGCGGCCAGCAGGGTAGGCGCAGGTGCTGCACTGGGAGTCTGTGCTGCCAGGTTGCCAGTGCCTGAGTAGTGGTGGCTCTTGCTGATGTGTGCCTAGGTCTCCGTGTTTGGCTTTGGAGTAGACAGCAAAGGGAACTGGCACCACTACTGGGAGAAAAACCGTTGGTCTGGAGCCTTCCGCAGGACAAGGGTTCACAATGCTGATGTTGAGTTCAGTGTCATCAAGAGACTGGAAGCTGAAGGCAGGATTTTGTTCTACAAATGATGCATTTCCAAGAAACTGAAGCTCAGTAACCGGCAGCCCCTGCACTGCCAGTAGCTGCTTTAACTCCAGCTTGCTTCTTCCTGCCAAGTGCTGCCACGTGCCCAGGCTCAGACCATGTGATCCCTGGTGTCCCAGTGCTGCCTATGCTTGTCCCTCCAGCAGGTGCTGGGAGATGAGCCTCTCCCATGGCACCAGGGATGCTGCATTTGGCTGGATGCACGGTGGGCACAGCTCTGCCTATGCTAGTTTGAAGAGAGGGAGCTGGTGGGCGTGGAGATGGGCGTGGAGACCATGAGGTGCTGTGCATGTCCCTGTGGTGGCTATAAAGCCACTGGCTGACTGCATTGGTGGGGGCAGCTGCTGCTCAGATGTGACTGTCTATGTGACAGAGTTGACCTCCACTCACCAAGGGCTTTTGGGGAGGTTTGTAGTTCTTCTTTGGGAAGTGAGAGGCATCTTCCCTTCCTGTCTCTTTATAAGTAAAAATTGTATCAAAGAGTAAGAAAAGAAAAAAAAATTCAAGCATGCTAAGTCAGAATATGGCAGAATCAAGACCAGCTGAAATAATCTTTCATTAAATAAACTTTGAAAATATACATGAATCTATTATTAACATTTCCTTTACTTCTTGAGTCCTTACTGCTTTGCAAAGGCAGCATAATTGTAGACTCACAGAATCCTGAAATGTTTTGGGTTGGAAGAGACCCCAAAGACCATCCAGTTTCACGCCCTCTGCCATGGGCAGAGACACCTCCCACTGGATCAGTGGGCTCCAAGCCCCATCCAACCTGGCCTGGAACACCTCCAGGGATGTGGTAGCCACAGCTTCCCTGAGTAACCTGTTCCAATCTATGTTAACACAATTCTGCAGACCCTGGAGACTCATCATCCCAAAGGAGGTTTTCTCCTCTAGAGCCGAGTTAGTAGGATCCTTTTCCCACTTTCAATCACAAACACAAGCATCCTTGAACCAGACTCAGCTCTGCCATGGCTATTGGTCACATGGCTATTTAGTCTATTAAAATCACCAGATTTCTCCTACTCATAAGGTCCTGTTTTATAGCAGAAGCCTGAATTAACTAAGAGCTTCATTGACTTTCTGCGTCTCCAGAATCTTCATTTCCATGTCTTCTGTTTCTCCTCTGCACCATACCCTGTTTCCCACACAGAGTACAAGCCCCACACCTTCTTTCCTCGCTTTCTCTGGGTGCTGAGGAATGCCCTGTGTAATGCTCACCCTTGCTTTTCTTTGGTTTACACAAGTCACTGGCTTTCTCATCAAAGACAAGCTGGGAGTTGTTAAACTGGGGGTTAAACTCTTGCTGCATTATTTCCATTCATCTCCCCCCTCCTGCTTATCCTTTCATGTTCAGCTACCAAGCTGTGTGCTCTGCTGAGCACTGAAGGTATTCACGTCAAGTTCTGTTCCTGATAAAACATACAGATACCACGGCCCCTTCTTCCCACTGCAGCAGTACTGTATGGTCTTAAGCCCATGGATTTGTTAAAGATCCTTGTTTCAAATGTATTTCTTGTCTTACAAACTTACTTTAGCCTGGAGATCAATCAATCCCCTTTCCCATACCTCAAATTGCTTCCCTCCCTGATTGAAAGAACCACAGGCTTTTATCCTCCCTGTTTTGTAGAGAAGTGCAACTAATTAAAAAAAAAAAAACAAAACCAAAGAAAACCCACAAACAAACCCGGTTGCCACTGGTTTCTAACCCAGCTTTCTCTGTATTACTTGATCCTATGCCTGCCACCCTCACAGTGCACTGCTGGACCAGTTGCTTGGATTAAGTTTAGAGTCAGTACCAAAGCAAATACAGAGCTGAGATTTAAGAGTAATGAGTCTTCAGTTTGCCTCAAACTGAAGCAGAAATCCACAATATTTTATTTTTCTTCATTATTCTCAAATTTCTCCCAATATAATTTCACATGCTGAGCACTTCGCTCACTTGTGTAGATCACTGAGAAAACCCCACCAAGATCATGCTATCCATGTCCTTTGCTACAATGCAGGTATGTTTTTTAATTATAATTCCTGATTCAGTACCAGGATTAGTTCAAATAATTTAATTATTCTTCCAAATGCCTTTTTTTTGGTAAACAAAACACCCAGCTCATGGACTTTATTTCAAAATGTGAACAGAGGGGAAGATAAAAACCCAATTTAATTTAAAAATCAATTAAAACTCCAAACACTTTTTTTTTTCCCCCCTGAAACACAAACTTGGTCTTTTTTAAGAAGAGCAATCTGGAGCAATCACAATGTTCCACATCACAGTAAGCACACTCCAAATACGATGTCTCACCTCGCTGCCCAGGGCAGCTGGAAGGAAAGCCCACGGGAATCAGCACATTTTCATGGAGACCTGGTATAAAGAATGTTTTTAAGAAACCAGTTTTAAGAAACATTTAAAAAGCGTGATGGTGTTGCTAGAAAGCTTATTTGACAGCAACTTCACTCCATTGCAGGACCGATGACCATACAGTACGTTATTCCTGGAGGCAAATAGAACACAGCATCTCCAGCATTTCCTTCGAGGAGTGGGAGAGAACTGGATGAACAATGACTGACACAGCAGGGTTTTACAGTAGGATCTGCAAAGACAGACAAGGTGGCCAATCTTTACAGCAGCAAAGTCCAAGCAGTTCCATTCACAAATTAATGCCAAACAATGTTGGGACAGTAACATAGGAGTGGGCGGGGCCATCTGGTAATTCCCAAACTCTTCTGTTGTGCATTCGAAGATTACTTGTGTTTCAAAAAACTGTTCAGTTCTCCTTAGAGTTGTCTGGCTTTTTTGGAGGGCAGGGAGTGAAGTTGTTGCTTATTTATCTTGTCTTCCCAAGTTCAATTTTCTTCTGGATGGCCCTTGCCGAGTGATAGATCAATGAGTCAATGAATCCTGCAACTACATGGAAAAAAAAAAAAAACAGATGGAAAAAACCAGACATGCCTCAATGACAGAACAAATCCCAGGGAGAGAAAACACAAGCCCTTCTGTTAGTGGAAAGGCATTCCAGCTCCCCCAGACAGAAACCAGCTGCTGCTGCTCAAGGGAACAAAGTCCTCATCTCATTAGGACAGACAAGATCAACCTTGCAGGGCAGAGGTGATCCTGCTCCTCCCGAAAAAAGATCTCTCAGAGAAGTAAAAAGCAGACAGGCTAAGCCACTTCTGATAAGTCAGAGGAGTCTGGAGAGGAAGCTGATGCCATCTATCCATGTCACTGCCCTGACCCAGCTTTCCCAATGTTCTCAGTTCACAGTAACCTGAGAAGGAAGCTGCTAGCAGTACTTGAAGCTGCCCTGTGTGGATGCCTTTTATCAGACACGGCAATGTTTACCCACCAAGGACAGAAAGCAAACCTTTAGTTCTTTCTGCAGGATTTTCCCCAAATCTCTCCAGCACCGAAGGGGGCTGTTAATTCGGTGCTTGTTGGGACCACAGGAAACCTCGGAATGGGCCTGCTGCACAATAAACCCCAGACAATCCTGTATCCATCCCAGTGGCTTTCACAGGCCAGGAACCTTGTGTCCCTGCCACAGAGGGAACGCTGGGTACTCATGAGCAAAGGTGTTTTCAAAGCCTTCATGAAACTTCATGTTCTTCTTTCTTGTATTAAACACTTCAATCTAAGCAATAAATAAGCAATTACTTGCCCCCCACCCCCAAAGACAGACATTTCGTAGAATCATGGAATGGTTTGGGTTGGAAGGGACCTCAAAGACCATCCAGTAACACCCCCTGCCATGGGCAGCGACACTCCCACTGGATCAGGGGGCTCCAAGCCCCATCCAACCTGGCCTGGAACACCCCCAGGGATGGGGCAGACATGGCTTTTCCAGGCAACCTGGGCCAGGGCCTCCCTACCCTCACAGGAAAGCATTTCACCCCAAGATCTCATCTCAGTCTCCCCTTTTTCAGATTAAAACTGCTCCACCTCCTCCTGTCTCTGCACTCCCTGATCAAGAGCCCCTTCCCAGCTTTCCTGGAGCCCCTTTCAGCACTGGGAGGCTGCTCTAAGGTCTTCCCTGCAGCTTTCTCTTCTCCAAGCTGAGCAACCCCAACCTTCCCAGCCTGTCCCTCGTACGAAAGGGGCTCCAGCCATCAGATCATCTTCATGGCCTCCTCTGGACTCGCTCCAACAGCTCCATGTCCTTCCTGTGCTGAGGACTCCAGAACTGAACTCAGAGCTCCAGGTGAGGTCTCACCAGAGCAGAGCAGACGGGCAGAATGCCCTGTCTTGCCCTGCTGGTCCCACTGCTCTGGGTGCAGCACAGGGCAGGGGTTGGCTTTCTGGCCTGTGAGCGCACGTTGCTGGCTCACATGGAGCTTCCCATCCCCCAGCACCCCAAGTCCTTCTCTGTGGGGCTGCTCCCATTCCACTTTCTGCTGAGCCTGTGTTTGTGCTTGGGATTGCCCAGACCAAGGTGCAGGACCTTGCACTTGGCCTTGTGGAACTCTGGTACTACATGAAGAGTAGCAGCTAAAACAAGAACTGAGTCTTCTGTTTTTTACTGTAGAATATGGCTGTACCATCTGGTCTTTGAGTAACACTTCAGATTGCTGTCTTCTGTCCTGATTTTGCCCTGAAATGATCTTTACTTTACAGTATTAATTTGATGTTGTAACAGAAACTGTTACACAGCTGATTACATCTGTCCTCTAGTCTGAATATGGCGCACAACAGCACACACTCTGAACTGGCTGTTAACTGATTACTGCTAGAGGGCACCTGCATTTGGGCATGAACGTAAGTTTTGAAAGCCTTTCCCTGAGTCAAGCATAGAAATGAAAACAGAAACTGTGTTTGGTAGCATCAGGTTAACTGAGCATTGTGACATCTCAGGTGATGGCATAACTGTGCAGATAAAGGATATCAGTGTGATACAGGTGGCAGATGATACAGTAGCTGGCTTCTTAGGTTCAGTATGATCTGCTGACCAGATCTCCAGGTTGGTCCTTCACAGACACATGAACATGTCTGGCGATGCTTTAGAGCACCCTGACAGCAAGGCTGGACCAAGGCTGGGCTCTATCACACAAATGGAGCCGAGCAGGTGCCGATTAGCAAATTCCAGAAGCTGGCACTGATAATGAAGTCCAGACACTTAAATAGCTCTGCAGGAACAGACTCAGTTCTTTAGCTCCATCTGTAACTGCAAGGGCTGCTTTTAGTCCCTGCAGAGGACTGGAGCTCTCATGCATGGCAACACAGTTTGAGACCCGTGACATGGTAGCCTGGGGGCACAGATTTCACTGGGTTGGGTCCCACATGGAAGCAGCTATCTGCTTACAGACTCAAGAAGGCCAAAAGAACAGTACAGATGTCTTCATATGGTACATGAAAGATCACATTATTTGAGAGCATCAAAACATTACGATACGTCTACATCATACTGAAATATTTAATCAAATGAAATATAACAGATCTGAAGCATCCTGGAAGGCTGCAGTGCTAATCACAGCCTGACACTACTACTGCAGAACATGCTATAACCCCTCGAGGGCTGAAATCATCTCTCCCCATCAAATATGGATTTATTACCAGCCATGCAGCCTTTAGAAAGAATAAGATGGCAAATGTTTACACTTCAGAAACAGAAAAGATTAAGAGATGCAATACCTGTAAATATGCCTCCAACAATGGCACAAACTCCCGTGAGAAAATGTGTAAAGGACCTGGAATGAGGAAACTAGCTTGAACAATGAGCATGAGTTCAGATACCAATGTCTCAGATAAGTAACAATTAACTAATAAAAACTACTTCAGAATTATCATGATGTTCATCATAGCACATAAGTGTGCATTCTATAAATATTAACAACATACAATTAACAGATTTAACAATTAAATAGCCTCTACTGGCTACAAAACAGAGTTTATCACTGATACTTTCACCAGGCAGCACTGAGCAGCATTAGAGCAGCGCACTCTGATGAGCTCAACGGCAACCTCAGGAGGCACAGACTGAATCTATAAACCTGAAGGACAGACTTTTAATCCCTGAGATGTTATTGATCCCTACCCAGACAGAACACGTAGCAGGCTGCTGTGACACACAAACTAAATCCCTAAGCACATACTAATACATTTTAAGTTACAGACGTCGGTTGTCCCTCATAATGATCCTAAAGGACTGGGAAGCTACAACCCCTCCCATTCCCCCACAATTACATGCTGTGATTAACAGAGGACCCGGAAAGAAGAATGAGGTTCCACACTGCAACATGCAGAAAGGTTACTGCAAAGGCAGAGTATGGGTGCTGCTGCAGGTGCTGGTGAGATGGAGATGCTGTATAAACGCAGTCCCATTCAATAAAGATTCTGAGGAACGAAATCTGAACCAAGAACCATTACATCAGACTTCTGCTCACTGCACCAGTTCCCTTCTCCATCTTGATACTGGATTAAAACACTTCTGCCCTTGTTCTTCTAGGA
>VWPV01016305.1:0-16302 GCA_013389885.1 Geococcyx californianus
CTTCTGGACTCAACTCTAACAGAAGGATAAACCCATGCTCAGGACAAGGGCTGCTCTGGGCACACATATTAATGCAACTGCTGTGCTGCTGGAAGGATTTGGAGAGGAAACAAAACTTGGGGAGAGGGGAAGTTTAACCTGTTGAGGAGAGACGAGATCATCCAAAGGCCATTTCTGGCTGAGAGAGAAGTGAGGACAAGAACAGCACTCCTGTCCACTCCTATTCCCACCCAAAGACCCAGGTTCCCCCCACAGCAAGGGTTGCTTTCTAACGTAATAGTATACCTGTCATCTTACAGGTTTCCAGCCTGCTTAAGGGGGAATCTCCTGCAATTCCAGCCTGGAAAACAGCTGCCCAGTAGTCCCAGCACAACCATCAGTGATAAGAAGCTGCAGCTGATGGGGGAAGGCAGGACAATCCCCTGGGAGCAGCTCTGTCCCAGGTCCAGAAGGGGCTGCAGAGTGGAAAAAATGCAAAACACCATTTCAGAAAGCAGACTTCACATTTCCTCCCTTCAAAACTTGCTAATTCATAGAGTGGGACCAGCATGAAAAACCACCTGTTACAGGAAACAATGGGACTACCCAAGAAGCTCAAGAGATTCCAGCAGAAACTAACCATCCCCAGCCCACCTCCTCACCTGCAGGAGCCCAGCTGGGAACAATACATCATTTGGGAAATAGGGTAGATGTGCTGCTGGCTGGGTTTGCATTAATCCAGCACCTGGTCCAGACAGAGGTCATAGAAACCACCATGACACCAGTGCAAGTTTCATGAAACTTTTTATTCAACAAGTATTTCATTATGATTCTGCCAAGATGATCAAATGAACAGCAAGGCATAAAAAACATGAAATAGTTAAGAGATTTTATTCTAATAGCTTTAATTACAGTGCTTGTTTGTCGAAATGAAAACTGAAAACAAGTATACAAAACAGTTGATTACTAATTTGTGTATTGAAAGCAATAAAGGTTTCCACAACACTAAATAAACCAGTTCTGATAGTTCCTCGAGTTAAAGTTTTAACAGCTCCAGCTTCTTCAGTGTTTATCAAAATACAAAAGAAAAGTAGAGAGGTCTTTTTCTGATGGCAAATCTGAACCTTGCAGTATGAGGGATGCCAAGGGTTTTCACACATATACAGATATGGGATTGTTCCAAAATGGGATTGAATACTTCTAGAGTGGAACGACTCTCCAAACTCTCATGCTTTTTTTTTGTTTAATCCTAGACACTATACATAGATGTTTGGTGTTTCTCATGGCAATTCTTATGTTAAGTACAGGACTTTCTGCCTATAGAGCTTAAGACTAGGATAGGCTGTGCTTTCTGTGGAAAGGTTTGCTTTCTGGAGTGGTTTACGCACAAGAAAAGTAAAAAACACTTGTGACAAATACAACAGGCTAAAAATGGTGGCTGCTGGCCGGAAATCATTCAGGTTCAACAGAAGCAATGAATCTCACCTGAACCAAATGTCAGACCTTTACCATGAGTCTGCAAGCTCATCTAAATGAAGTTCGAAAAAATCTTTTAAGAGTGTGAACAAAAATGAGCACATACTAGGTATGAGCTACAGAGCCAGAGATCTATCAGTTACAATCTTTCTTTCACAAGATGAAGCTAATTTAGTGTCGACCATTGCTTCATCATTCCAAAAAGAATCAGAAGTCACCACCTCAGGGCTAGAACAGCAGAAGCGATGTCAAGCATTTGTATGCTTAAGTGTTTTTACTTTTCCTTGACTATTTAAAAAAATACAGAATTCAGATTAAAAACCAGCCACCAAAACAGATCTCACAGACCTCACAACCCAGCCGAGATGGAATTCAGCTCTACTGCACAAAGACTATGGCAACCCTTATGTTAATCCACTTAAATCCCTTCCCAGTACTAAACGGTGAGTTGATTCTTTACAATAAAAAAAAGCTGAGTAATATTGCATAGGAGTACCAGAAACTGCCTCATTGGAAACAAAAACTATTTACATTAAATAAGAAACCTAACTGTTTTCAGGCTTGTATTTGCCACATTTACAGCATGATGCAATATATACTGTGACAAAAGAAATGAAAACAGCTTCCGGCACTCAATACCACAAAGTAGCACAGTTTGCCACATTAGAGTAAAGCGAAGGGCGAACAGGAGGAAATAAGAGGGAGGGGTGGAAAAAGAGGAAAAAGGAAGGTTTATGGTTTCATTTCTGGTTTCGGAGCTGATTGGACAACCAGTCCAGTCCTTCATAGAGACCGTCTCCGCTAGTGGCACAGGTTGCCTGGATATACCAGTTCCTGTGACGAAGAGAATGCAGTCCAAGTTTGTCTGTGATTTCTGCTGCATTCATCGCATTCGGCAGGTCCTGAGGGAAGGAAAAATAGTCATTGTCTACCCCGCTCGCTGAGAAGAAATGCCCACCTGCCTGAACTGCTTCTGATAAGCAGGTTTAAAACCACTGAAAGAAAAGTTGAGCTCTTGGAGCTTCTTTCAGAAAAGCTTGGTGGATTACTCCATTACTCAAGCTACTTCCCTTGTACTGACAATAGTCTAAGTGTTTTAACACCACGATCAAAAGGACGTATCATGGAATATTTCTCCTCAAAAAACAGAAGCAAGATGGCTGACACTTTAATCAAGTCAAACGTTGACCTCAAATTGCTTGGAATTCAAGGTCAGTTTTGTTCACCTTCCACTCCGGAAATGTGCTCTGCAACTGCAGTAATTATTTATGATCAGCTTTTATCATTAAGTAGTACGAAGCTTAGCACTGCTTCTGTTTATGGCCCACCTTTCCTGCTTCTCCACAAGACTTACGGCTTCTTTACCCTTCACAACTGAGCCTGTGCAATCAATGAGGTGGGATGCTATTCCTCCTGCACTAGCAGTGCTCTCAAACACCCTGAAGAATTCAGGGAGGCTCTGGCATTCTGGCGTTTCTGTTTGCAGGAAACTTAGGCAAGTGCTTTACTTGAGTCAAGCCAACCTTAAAAATCAAACTGGCAGACTTCCCTACAACTGAAAAGACAAGAATTTCTATTAGCTAATACAGTCTAGAAGGATGCTGTTTTCATATCAGAACAGGGTAGTTTAATCTACAGCTTTGTTGTCTTCAAAACTGAGGAGACATTTACTGAGAGCTTATCTATCATTATACTGAAAACACGAACATCAAGTTCAAGATCTAGCACTCAAGTATGCTGTACATTTTCAAGAGTTCCTACAGAAAGACACCTTTCTTGGGCACGCATACCTGTTTGTTAGCAAACACTAATAAAACAGCATCTCTAAGCTCATCTTCTGCCAACATTCTCATAAGCTCTTCTCTGGCCTCGTTCACTCGTTCTCTGTCATTACTGTCAACCACAAAAATCAGACCTAGAAATAAGCACAAAATCAGAATAAGTGTATTATAAATCATACTTTCTTCAGGACACCAGAACTAAGCTTTGGAGCAATAATGCAAAAAAATTCAGTATATCTCAGAACAATAGTTATTATGGTAATCTCTCCCAGCCTCTACAGCTTCCTGAAAGCAGGCTGTAGTGACGTGGCCATTAGTCTCCTCTTACCACTTCCTACTTGAGAGAAGAGNCCAACCTTGACAATTCTATTTCTGATAAAAAGTTTGATCTTGCTGCAACCATCTGTTAATTTGTACTTTTGGAATTGTACACTTCCATCTGCACAAGCCCTTGATATTTTCCAGTGAGTAGCAACTCTTGAAATCCCGTGACAGGGCTCAAACACATGTACACTATAAAGATGTAGAAGTAGGAGAAATAAGAAGCTCTCAGTTTGTTGTGCTACTGGAGCCTGTAGAAAAGGCTCTCCTTTGAAGTGAGACCAGAGCACTGAGACACTTACAGAAGAAAAGCAAAACTCTGAATTCACTGAGTCAGATGGACAAGGAAGACTGGTTTCTAGATTTCTTCCCATCTTTCTTTGAACTTGCACTTGTTTAAAAGGAAGAGCCAGAGCAGCACACAAACACACCCTTTTGTAGTAGTATTTTCCCCCTTCCCAAGAAACTTGTAAGATTATCATAGTAAGGACATTTAAAAAAACCACTTGTTGGATTCTAGAAACCTGTGACTTATGCATTCAGACTCACCTTGTGTGTTCTGGAAATAATGGCGCCAGAGCGGTCTGATCTTATCCTGACCACCTACATCCCAGACTGTGAAGCTAATGTTCTTGTATTCTACTGTTTCCACATTGAAACCTGAAATAGAAATGGTGGCAAAAATCACAGTTAAACACGGCTGGTGATGGACCTTTTGTATTTACCAAGTCACACTCTGAATGTCATCACTAAAGCGATCTTTAAACTTAAATCTGACTTAAATAAGCAGGAGCCTACGCTGAAGCTCTCAAAGCAGACAAACGTGGGTTCTCTGGAACTCCTGCTCCCACCAACACCCCCACAGCGATCAAACTAACAACAGCTGTAATTGCTGCCTGAGCAGCTACAAAATGCAGACCAAATTCTGTTGCATCAAAATCCCCTAGGCTTTAAGGACTGGAAATAAGGTATGTCTCTGGTCACAGTTTTCACAGTCAACCTCCAAAATAAGGCATCACTCTCTGCTTCCCAGTCCCATCTACTCTATGCCACACATTTAAGAGGCCAGACTGCCCTTCTGTGGCCCATAAATGGTTGTTCCACAAGTGAAAGAAGCAAGGGAATGGAGTAAAAACCCAGAGTCCTGTAGTCCCCTCCAATGCTGGAATATTTGGCTGTGCCATCTTCATGCTGTGGTTTTAGCAAGTGTTTGTTCTGACAGTCAAGTCAGGGCAGAGCACTAAGTCACTTAAATCAACAGAGTGGCAGCTCTGCAAACGATAAGGTCCAAACCTCAAAGCAAGCAGTTATGCAAGTGTAAAAATCTTACCTATGGTAGGAATAGTAGTTACTATTTCACCGAGTTTAAGTTTGTACAAAATAGTAGTCTTTCCTGCAGCATCCAGACCAACCATTAGAATACGCATTTCTTTTTTGCCAAAAAGGCCTTTGAAGAGGTTAGCAAAAATATTTCCCATTCTTGCAAGATGTTCTCACTGGCCAGTGAAGTCTAGAGAAAAGAGATCACAGTATCACCCATGAGTTAGCAATGGCTGTGTTCCAACCAACACACAATCCACCATCCAAGAAAAGGTACTGGTAAGATGAATTCTTCAGGTACACAACTCCTTTTCCCCTCTCCGATTCCTCCCCACACTAAAGCAATTGAGCAGACACACCAAAACTTACTCCTTATAGAAAGACATAGCTTTACATCTTTCAAATATTCTTTCCAATTAAATGGTGCTCTCAAAGTTTTTTTTGCAAAGTTTGTGGTTTGCTTTCAACATGACTGACCACTTCAGGCATTTTATCCCCCATTTTTATAAGGTCATTTCTCTGCAGCTCGAAGTGTCACCATAAAATACACTGTTCTTAATTGACCTGCAGTTAAGAAAAGTTTCAAATGTGTGCTCCTCTCTTTGCTGCTTAGTGCACCAACAGCTGGTCCTTCTTTCACGAAGGAAACTCAAAACACAGCTTGGACTCTCTCCTCTCAAACCCTGAGGAAACGGCCTGCGGACATAACACAAATACACGGCAGTATTACGTTCATTGGAGGGAGATCTTCTCTAGGAAGCAAATCTATATTTACTAAAACTTAACTATCAAAACTCAATAGTAAAGTTAGGTTTAGAAATTAAGGCCTCTTCCTTCATTGCAAACACTTCTGTTTAGATGCTCAGAAGCAATTAACAGCATCAGAAGGTTCCTGTTTAGGAACTGGAGAAACTGTCTGCTCCAGCAGATGTTCCCTGTGCCCTTGAGACAGGATCCACCCTACCACAGCTTGTCCACTTCTTCCCTTCTTCTACTAATTTCCTTCCTTCTCAAACTTACACAGAGTTTACATTGAGTCTGAAATCACCATGAGAACTATTATTCTGCTCACAAGAAGTGAAAAAAGGTGCCCAAAAACTCTGCAGTGGGTTGTGGATGTTGCACAGCAACAGTGCCAATTCACACCTCTCCTGCTGCTGTCTACCAGGTCTTGGATGTCAGTTTGGAAAGACTGAGTCTAACTGAAAATACAAGCTTAGGACAGCAGGCATACATACAGCCAAGACCTGGAATGTTCAGAGGATGGGCTTCCTGTAAACCAAGCCATACAACTTACAGCACAATATGAACTCTGAATCATCTCTTGAAGATACTCTGTATTTCATAAGGAAAACAAGTGCTGGAAGCAAAATTCGCACCGGAAATAGGCTTTACAGAATATTTACTTAAAGCCAGCTTCAAACTGAAAAGTGCACCACCAAACATAAATACTGTCCTGCTCTGTTTAGCCCTAATGTTAGGGATGTAGGAACTCCGGCTTCCACACTCAGCACTGCCAACGCTTTGAGCATTTCTGCCCTTCTCAGAAGCTTTGCTGGGTACAACTTTCAACCCAAAAGTTAAGCACTTTAACATTAACTAAGTCACATGTCTTAGCACAAGCAGGTCCGCAGTTAAGTTCAGAGTTCCGGAATGACATCAATCACCATTTCAACTTGCTGAACTAACTCAAGTCAAAGATTCTTTTATTCACTATGACTGAAGCTCAATGTGATCTAAACTTTAAAACTAAGCTCCTCTATGAGCCATACGGGGTAGCCTGTGGATTAAAACCAAACAGAAGGTTTAGAAGTTATGTTATTCCACCATTTCCTTCATATTTCTGAAGCACAATCATGAATATTCAACTCCCACTTGAACACAGGAAAGCTGTATAAACAGGAAAGTTAATTAGGAAGTAGAGAAAACAGTTTTGCTAGAGTCCCTATTTATCCAATCGCTCAGACAGCAGGAAATCTCCCTCAGTCCACAGCCCTCAACAGCAGCTCTTACAGGACTCGGGAGAAGGAGGCTGTGAAGCTTCCCTTTGTTGGCCTGCTCCTGCCACCTCTTATCTTCTAATTCAACTGAAAGGCAACAGTCAGGGTTGAACTTTAACCCTTTACCAGAGCTCTTGCAAACCTCCAAAATGAGAGTAGGGACTTTTGCAGCAAGAGAACCTTACAGGCCCTACTAAAAGAATGCACTTCTTTCATTTCTGAATGTTTAAAAGCATATTATATGCTTGGATCAATAACAGTAATCAGGTAACAGTGATATCTTAGCATTTACATACAAAACATCTTTGGAGAAGTCAGTCTGCTGAATAAGTTGCCTACACTTGGCACTGGCAATAGTGAATCCCGTTAGATCCTCATTCTCTTGGCAGCTGAGGTCAAGTCTGCCCTTCATCACTGAAGCACTTCTGAAGTCAGTTGCTTTCATACCATCCCATCCTCCTTTCTACTTTTTGTGAAGAACAAGAGGTTAAAAAACATTAAAAAGCTTGCTTTCTACTTCCTTCTTGTTCTCTCCATATTCCTACCAGCCAACCACTTCTGTCACTTATTTGATACTTCAGGGTAGGCGACAACGCAGCAACCCTCATTTATTTTTATAGGCAGCGTAGTTTACAGCCCACCTCCGTGTGCTCAGACATTGACTAGAAAATAAAGTATCACTTCTTTCTAAGAGGAAACTATTGGGATATACCCACCTGCAGAACTCCCAAAAACTGCTCTAAGTCCCACCAGTTACTTGTCGGATGTTGCTGGGGTAGGACAGGTCCTGTGTCCTCACTACTCGCAGAATCATTCTCTGACCAGCAGCTAGAATCATGTTCATCTACCACCAAGAGGGAATCATATTCCCACCTTTTTTACATTACACTCTTTCTACACTGTTCCTGCTGCTGTTCTATTACTTTCTATTATCTAAGCAAAAAGCACTTTTGAGTTCTTCCCCCAGCATTAATAAAATCCTCAAGCAAATCATCATCACCGCTATGACCAGCTGTCAGGTCTCTGTAGATCATTCCTGTTCAGACAGTGCAGATGCTACTGCAGCAGAAAATGTCACCACAGTTCAGAGTTGCTTCCCAGGACTTCTCCGTCATTCATTAATACAACTCAGCTGAGGGATCACGCGATTACTTCCAGAGCTGAATTTACTGAGTTTAATTCTCATTTCAGTCCATTAGCTGGACCATGAAAACCAAAATACACAACTCTGAAAACAAAGGGAAATCCAAGACACTTTTAGGTTAACCAAGTAACCCCAGTGCTTTCAGGCATCTTGAACACTCACAACTGAGGTCAAGACTTGCCAATATATTGCCTGTATTCTATCCTGGAGCTTAACTTCCTCTTTTCCTGAATCCCAATGCTGTCAGTAATTGTCAGTGTAGCATTAATTGCTACACTGATTATTTCAGAAGCAGAAATGCCTGAGAACATAAAAGACCTTGGCTTGTGAGCTGCTTGTAGTACTCCAGCGCATCTTCAAAAGAGGAATCTATTACACTAAGCAGGAAGATTTGTGTATGAAAGGGAACAATCTGTTTAAACAGCACAAACTATTTTTGTAGAGTGTTGCGCATGTATTTCTGAAGCCTGTGCATGCTACGCTCTGTGAGCCTCCAGCCCACCATCTCACAACCAAACACAGACCTCCCTAAAACCAAACTGTCTGTGCGACTCTTCTTTCTCTAAGCCCATTGGAGCCCTGAAACACACCTAATGCAGTCTGTTCAGCACTAAAAACCTGCCAGACAGGTTCAGGTCAGATGTAAAGCGCACTGGGTAAACAGTGAGGAAGACATGCACTGGGTAGGACTGAAGTTTTGTTTCAGGAAACAAAGTATCTTCAGTAGCCTGTTTTCTAGTATGTGATACATTCAGATAAGCAATTAGGAGAACAGGCAGCCTTTTTCAGAAAGGCTCAGTGTAAAGAGTTAAAAATGAATGAGTGTCTGCAATAATAGGCAGAGGCTGGTGTCTGTTAAAAGCTATACAGCCCATGAGTAACAACTAGAATTTGCTTTATTAATTGTAGGTGGTTAGCATAAAAGCTCTGGGGAGCATCTCAAAGCCAAAGATCATTTGACACTTAATCTTCTGCAGCATTTCACATTTAACCATACATTAATGCACTGTAATGTCATTTCATTCAGGCTGATTATCTTGAGCAAGCAAACACGCTCCTTGACCTCCTAAATTCTTGGAAGAGTTGTTAACAAACCATCCCATGGAAGTACAACCAGAAGGGTATGCAGTACATGAAAGAGTATAGCTACATCTTGAACTCCCTGCATCACCTTTACTTTGAACCTCTGGAAATGTTCTTTTTGACCACAGATTAAACTTCCCTGAGCCAAGAGTTCTGGTACATGCCAGGTTCTTTCAGATTTACACTATTCCTTTAGACATACCATAACAGACAAAATCTGAGGTCAGTACATGAAATTCCATAGGCATTATTTAGTCTAATTATGCCTATAGTGTAGAAGTACATTTATTTCACTTCTACCACCAACAGTTACCACATAAGGCGCCCAAAGTGAAAAAAAATAATGAGCAAAAATTTTAAGTAGTGCAACAAAAGTTGCTAGGCTCCATTTTGTCAATCTGCTCCCCATAGCTGAAAAACAACAGCAGCAATGAAGGTAAGTCAAAAAAAGCTCGATTCTGTCCCTTCTCTGCACAGCACACTGAGGAACAGAGCGCACACGTCTCTGGGAACTATTACACCTCCTAGGATGTTCATATCTCTCTTTTAAAATGCCCCTTTCAAGCAGAGACAAACATGGTGCCACCACCTGTGGCATACCGCATCACACAGTTATAAGCAGTCAAAATGCTAACACTAATGCACGAGGTAAAACCACTAATGGCTGCTTCTTCAAGAGAAGCAAAATATTCACAAAACAGCACCAAACCCATGTGTAAACAAGAGGTGAGAAAACTTTTTTTAAGAAATAATCCAAGTTCAACAGCTGTTACTGGTGTTACACCCAAGAACAACTGGCAAATAATTGAAAGTGCAAAACTAACTTGGCAGCTTGTTCTTTACAGCATAAAGTGTGATTTAGAAGAGAATGTGAGAAGAGATCCAACAAGAACAGAACACTGCTGAAGTTTAGGGCTAATCTAGGGCCCCAGCATTTCACATCGCCACTCAGCAGGCACTGTCAGTTAAGTACAGCTGTGGTCTTTTGAGCTCAAAGTAATTCTTTTACAAATTTGAAGAGCTCTATTACAGCAAGTTTTGAAAAAAAGCTGCCAATCAAAGCACTTTAGGCATAGGCAGGGTGGCCCAATACATGACAGTTACATCCAAATATTTTTAGGATTTGTTTACTGGCCTTCCACATCTGACAACCTGAGCAAAAGATGACCACACATCAACTCAAGCCCTTTAACTTCAGGGCTGTAATGGTGGAATGTAAGCTTGATAATTTTGATTTGAGTTACCCAAACATTTAGACCACACTAACATCACTTGGTACGGACTACATGTAAATTTAAGAGTTAAGTGGATACAGTTCTTTCTTGATCAGGGGATTATCTTGGACATAAATATCATTGTAATAAAGGCCATCCCAAGAACTTCCCAGAGCTCTTCAAAGGAGTTCAAACTCCTTTACAATTGCAGCTATTAAAACCAGGGGACTGTTAACTATGGAGATCAGAACCCTACCACTGCAGCCATTTTCCCTACTTCACATTGGAGGCAATTCTGCCAAGCACAGGATGGAAAAGGCGCCCTAAATGATTGCAATCTTGTTATTAGTCTTTTAGAGGAGGTTAGAGAAAAAGAGACTGGCACTAAAACATGAGAAAGAAAAGCTAAAGACATAGCTGTACTTGCACCCAAAGAGGCATAGTTGGATTCAGCTACCAAAGGCTTGCTGTGACCAACTAAGAAGCACCCAGATGTCACTGCACATTCAAGGCAGGTGGAGGACAAGTCAATCTCAATGGAAAAAACAAGTGAAAGAAAATCCAACATCGGGCTGTTCCTTCCATAGCACGTTCATCCAACCTAAGGAGGCTGAAACTCTTGCTGTCTACATGCATTACCCACATAGTGCATTTTCCATGTGCCATTAACATTCTCTTGAGAGAGCAGGAAAACAGGAAATATTTCCACTTACAAGACCAAAACAAGGGCACAGGAGGGAAAATTTCCTTTGGAGTCATGCCCATTTCTCAGGCACAGGACAAACTTACACCTAAAATACTGACCAGAATAAAACCATGCAAAGAGAGAGGGTTGCTCAACCTGGTACTTGAAAAACAAACCAGAGTTACTGCCTTATTTTCACTTTGAAGTAGAGGGAACTTCTGTTTCACAGCAACATCTGCAACTTATTTTAAGCACTAACATGCATAACTCAACAGCACACAAACCAGCACATAGGGAAAAAACCCACACCTGGCCTGAAAGATTTCATTTAAAGGACAGGCAGACAGGTGGAAAAGCACAGAAGCAGCCATTGTTTATGCTTTTATATGAAGCACATCCATCACCATCCTGCAGACTGCCTGTGGCTGCTCAGAACATGCAGCAGTGCGGACAAACTAGTTGTGACTCCTCAAGTTTGGACTGCAACTTCGTGTTCACCTGTAAAAGGGTGGGTACGTTGCTATAAGAACAGGTTATTAGAAAGCATTTCTTCTCAGAGAAGCCTTGCACAGTTTTTTGAGCCTGAATCATTCACAAGTTAAAAATCTTAAAATTTAAGCCAAATATTCTGTTATTCATCCCCAGTAACTGGACATTAAGTCAACACTTACAGACATATTAAAATCATGAGTGCTTGTGTAACAAAACTGGTCTCTGGTTTGAGGAAAATATCAAACCAGAGTCTATGTCACTAGTTGTGGGGTAAAAGAAACATATATGAATAAGAGCTATATTAGATATCAAGAGTTTTATTAGAACTGACACATCAGCAGAAGTAACACTGCAGTCCCTCAATGTTTGCATGTGTTAGAAACAAGAAATAGAATTGGATACTTGCAAGCAGAAAGAAAAAAATGCTGAACACCACAGAAAAACAGCTGCAGTAGTGGGAAGCTGATTATAAACTCATTTACTCATCAGTTAAAGAAAGGGAATAATGGCCGAGGACAGTACTAGCTCTGATAAAAACATTCCAGTGGCAACACTTTCAAGAGATTTCTAAGAATGAACCCAAAATACTACTTTCCAGAAAAAGTTAATTTAACTTCACTGCATTTATCCACTGTACAGCAATTTAGATGCTTGTTGAAGGCTATCTGAATCTAAAAATTCTTGCTTGAAAATCCATTTATACACATCTCAGCAGTGATCTTTTATTGTCAAAGAAAAGTGGTTCTTTAAAACTCACCGCTGTAAATTCAGATGGAATCTTGAATTGTGAGCTTTTCCTACTTCTATCAATGTAATCAATAGTTTATCTGATAATTAGGCCTCAGCAAGATGTATAAATGCTCCTGCTTTTAAAGCAGGTTTTCAAACAGGTGTAACTGGAGTGCAACACAATTTGGCGAATTACAAGGACTGGAATCCAGCCCCCTACTCCCACACACACTTTCTTTGCTTGGAAAAGCTGTGACTAGTCCTGCCCCCCACTCGGTCAGCGTGACTAACACATACAGAGGGAACTGAGTGTACCGAGAAAAAACTCACCCCTCGCGCCCAGTCCCTGTTCAGATTCCAGCTGTATTTCACAACTCTGCAATCTTAAAAATTCAGCAAACGCCTCAGACCACCTGAAGGTAAATTAGTCCCCAACCCATCCACCATATTAAACCCAGACTACCAAAGCAGCAAAAGCTGTTCTGAGCAGAGATCTGTTAGAGCCATTTTTTTGCTCCTGATGCTTCATCACAGTAGAAGTGTCAATAAACTTGGCAAAGCCAACGAGCGTAAGAGGTTCAAGTGAGGCAAGTTTCCTCACCCTTTCAACTCAGTGTAATTACGACAGCATGGAAAGCAGTCCAACAGGGCTCTCGAGCACTGCAGACGCATGTTTCACAGAGGAACTTGGTGGCACCACACCAGCCCTGTAAACTTTCCTTTCAGAGACTCCCTTTCTACATTCATAAGGCTGTGAGTACTTATACTGACAATTTGATTATAAAACTCACAAGCAAAAGCCAAGCAGCAAGGCTCTTGTTCAGCTCCAGTTCCTTTTTCCTGCAGAAGTGCTCCACATCAGCAGCAAAAATAGTAATAACGATACTGCCATATGACCTTGGACAATTTACTCTGACTCCATTTCTTTGCCTGAAAAAAAAGGTTAATAGAATATCCTACAAAAGGGTGTTGTAAGCCTTGCTGCTTGCAAAACATAGTTCAAAGTATTGTAAGAATAGTTTGCATTTTAGTGACAAAGCTACATTTCAAACCAAGACCTCTGAATACAACTCTAACCAACCTGTAGAATCTGGTTTAGTGAGAGCCTCGTAGCAAAGCAACAAGGTCAATGTCAAACACAACATTTAGGCAGTTTTATGACCCAGCAGAGTTTTAGTCCTGCTCTGCTAGGGCAAACGGACGCCTTTGTGTAAAGGTTTGCTGGCCTAGCACTGTATCAGACAGAGGTTATCAGCTCAAAGTACCACATTAACTACTCGGAGTGTGGAAGCTGTTCCTGCCTGTGACAGGCGGGGTTTGAAATCGATGATCTCTAAAGTCCCTTCCAACCTAACCCATTCTATGATTTTCAGACAGATTATAATATCCTCCCACTGAGAGCTGCTAGGCTAAGGAAAACCAGTCTCCTAGACCACCAAATCCAAGCCACGGGTAGCAGAGCTTGCTCCAGGCTAAAAGTTCAGCTTCTTACCATCACCCTCTCAGCCCAGCAGAAAGTCCAACTCAGCAGCCAACGGCTTACAGGAAAATAACCTCTCTTACGAGTTCCAACTAAGCCTCATTTCCCCTACCAGGCTACCAGATCCCCCACGATGAGGGTTTTCAGAGGGAGAGGAAAACAAGGAAATTCCTCTCTGCTGTTCACGGGCGGGGCAGAGGCCGCCTTAGGGAAGGGAAGAGAAGCCCATCCCACTGCATCCCCTCGCATTGCCCCGGCGGGGGAGGGGAGGATGGGGGGTGGCACCGGGCCTTATGCGGCTGCTGGGGAGCTGGGGCTGTTCCCCACCCATTGCCCGTGCCCACACCTCCCCAGCAGGCAAGAGAAAGGGTTGTCACCCCCCAATCCTGACCCAAAAGACGGGAGGGTACAGCGGCAGAGGGAGGAATGTGGGGGTGGCACGGGGCCCTATGGAACTGAGGCTGTTCCTCCCCAACCCCATGCCTCCCTACAGGTAAGAAAAAGGGCTGGAACCCCCAAACACCAAGCCTCAAAGGCAAGGGGGTTGAAGCCGGGCCCTGTGCAACTGCTGGAGAGGAGTCTGAGACTGTTTCCCTCCCCACATTCCCCTGCAGGCAAGAGAAAGGGCTGGCACCCCCTTCATCCCGGCCCAAAAGGCAGGAGGGAATGATGGGATGAGGGGTGGCGCTGGGCCCTATACAGATGCTGAGTGATTTAGACTCTTGGTCTCTTCTTCGCTCCTGCCGACGCCTCCCTGTGGGCAAGAAAAAGGGCTAGTACCCCTCAACCCAGCCCCAAAGGCGGAAAGGAACGAGGGGGTGCGGGTGGTACCGGGCCCTATGCAGCTGCTGGGCCACCTGGGGCTGTTCCCTCCCTCTCGTCATAGGCCAAAGAAAGAGCCTGAACCCCCAAACCCAGACAAAAAGGCAGGAGTGAATGGGAGCGTTGGGCTTGCACCGGGTCCTACGCAGCTGCTGAAGGGTTAGAGCTGTTTCCCCCTTCTAAGCCCATGCCCACACCTCTCTACAGCTAAGAAAAAGGGCTAGAACCCCGAAACCCAGCCCAAAAGGCAGGAAGGAATGAGGGAGTTGAGATGATGCCAGGCCCCGTGCAGGTGCCTAACGACTGTGGGTGGCTGTTCCCCTTTCTTTGCCCATGCCCACACCTCCCTACAGCCAAGAGAAAGGGCTGGAACCTCTAATTCAGACCCAAACACCCACTCCCAAAGGCGAAGGGAGTAGTGGGGGGGTGGAGTTGGGCCCTGTAAAGCTGCTAGGCGAGGCTACTCCCCTTTCCCTCCCCAGCAGGTAAGAAAAAGCAATGGCTGGCAACTCCCAACCCAGCCCCAAAAGCACTGGGGGCGGGGGGGGAGCAGCGCCCCAGCCAGGCCCGCCGCACCCCAAGGCCTGCGCTGCGGCCTGGGCGCGGCTTCCTTCCGCCGGCAGCCACCCAGCGAGAGAACAAGGAAAAATAAGGAGAATTAAGGGAAAACAAGGAGAAGGAAGGCATAAGGGAAGAGCCCAATCTCGTTCCCACAGGCCTCGCCGCCCCCACCCCTCAGTGCCGAGGCCGCCGTGCCGCACGCCGGGCCGCGGGCGCTCGTCTGCGGGGTGCAGGGCAGAGGCAGCGGGCAGGAAGGGAAGGAGAAGGCGCTGAGAAACCCACCGGCGTCGAGCTGCTTCCCCGGGCGGTGGTTGTGGCTGTGCTCGGGCTGTCCCGCTCCCGCCCTGCGCCGGTCAGCCGCTCCTCCGCCCAGGCACACAAGATGGCGGCGCTCGGCGGCCACGTCAGTGCCAGCCCTGCGCGGGGCACCATGGGTAACCGAGGAGAAGGGGCGGGGCCGGGCGACAGGGGGAGTCGCAGCGTTGATAGGGCGGCAGGTATGTCCATCATATTGACTGCGCCCACTCCTGGCCTCACCCGCGCCTGAGGCGCGTCACGCTGATTGGACGTGCCTACCACAAGCCACGCCCCCTAGGCTGAGTCACGCTGATTGGCCACACCGCCTTCTGACCCAGCCCCTGAGCTGGGCGCGCACGGCGGCACGCACTACTGATTGGCCACGCCCACCTGTGGCCACGCCCCCGAGCTGGGAGCTCACGGGGGTGGTGGATCGCGCTGATTGGCCACGCCCCTTCTGACCACACCCTCTCAGGCCTGTTCGAGGGCGGGGGCTTTATGTTCCCGCGCACCGCGCTGGTACCGGAAATAGCCCAATCCTAGAACATGGAATCATAGAAAATGAGATCATAGAATGTGGAACTGTAAAACGTAGACTCATAGAAAACAGAATCCTAGAAAATGGAAAAATATAAAATAGAATCGTAGAACATGGAATCATAGATAATGGAATCATAGAAAGTTCCTGCAAATAAACTCTCTTAAGACTGGTTTTGGAGTTTTAGAAAGCCAAACATCCTTTATTTCAGCATGAACACACGAGGGAATAATTTCCATCAATCATGTGTAATGAAACTAGAGCTAGATACAGAATATATTTCCCGCTTACATGTATATGTATAAATTTTCCCAGAAAACTTACGTATATTCTATTACTTTTCAAGTACTAATTTTAATTACTTTCCAAGGACTAATTTG
>VWPV01016306.1:0-11710 GCA_013389885.1 Geococcyx californianus
TTCCAGCCCAAACCACTCCGTGATTCCGTGATTCTCTGAAGTGGTGAGCAGGCTCCTGGTGGGAGCGCCGGCCAGCGGATGGCACTGGTGCTCTCAGGATGCAGCAAAACCCCCTGACAGAGCTAGAGTTAAAGGAAAAAGCAGGACATAGAAGTGGGTTTTGAGGCGTCTGGCCTGTTCAGGGTTTTATCCATTCTTTTGTGAATGGAGCTGCAGCTGCTGGAGGAGGGTGGCAGCATGGGGCCTTGCAGGGCGCTCGGAGCTGAACGAGGGGCTCCGGCATGAGGAAACAGAAGGGCTCAAGGCTCCCGCACAGGTAGTTTCAGCTGAAATGTGTTTGGTTTCTCCCACTCTCAGGAGCCCCCTGAAGCCATGGTGCACGGCTCCCCGGAGCCCGGTCAGCCTGTGGGATGGCTGGCTTCGTGGGAAGGGCGATGGCTGCTGGTGGGGCTGGGACAATGCGGGGATTCAGCAGACCGGGGGTAATGCAGCGCGAGCGGGTCTGCGAGAGGCCTTGAATAGGCCAGGCTGTGCTTGAGAAGAATGAGGGGTAGGCAGAAGGCAAGCTAGTGTTTCATGGTCATCTTATGTTACACTTCAGCCTTTCAAAGAGTGTCTGGGGCTGCCTGAATGAACCTCTCTTGCGCTGCGAATGCGGGAGCCTGCAGACAAAGGGGACTCTTGTCACTCGCAGGCCCCTTTCGGGAATAAAAGCCATTGTCACATGAACAGGGGCAGTCTGGCAGGCTGTGCATGCTTCAGTGCCCCATGATATCGCTAAGGCTCAGCAGAAATCACATTCAGGGCCCTGTCAGCTTTGATTAGCGGGGTCTCATGACTTAATGTGCTGCGATATTTCATGTCTAAGGGTGGCGGCTGTCTTTCTGTGGGATGAATGCCCTCTATTGTCCACTGAGTTATTTTATTTACATTTTTTTAAACAGCTTATAAAGGTAAAAAGATAGCTGCGCTCAGAGAGAAAAATCAAATTCCTTTGCTCCTGGATCAGGAGTGAGCGCCGCTCGGGTCAGATACAGTGAGACTTGTTTTCACAGTCAGCATCAAAGTTCTCGTCGTGTTTAACAGCTTCATAGTAAATTCTGAACAGGTGGCAGTGGAGCCGGGTTAGGAAGGAAACAATAAATAATCTTTTTAGCCTCTGACAACCAGAAATATTCCTGGGCCTAAGAGCCCCAGCTCCTCTGTGCTGGTGACTTGCAGTGCTTTCCTCCCCTCTGTCGGTTTTAGACAAGGGTATTGGTCTCAGCTATCAGTGAGACAAGGAATATTTAGTTTTTGACAGGGTTTTTTCTTGTTGTCCATCCAGATTTATCTGTTTTCAAAAGCAGAGCATATTTACTCCAGTAGATACTTTCTACAAATAATGAGGGTTGATTCTGTACATTAAATTCAGTTCATGTTGGATTATCTATTAGAAGTCCATTGTTATATTTTGTCATAAAATAAGCTGGAATACCTAGAGAAGAAGCTTTTTAGGCACAGAATTTAAAGTTTTTGTCAACAATGCATTACAGGAGTAATCTGAGAGTTTGGTAGAAAGGATCTTTGGCCAAAGAGTTAAGCTTAAAGGATACAAATATGCTAAACTGTTGAAATGCAGAGCTCAGTCACCAACGCAACCTTTGGTTTTCAGTGTAGTGATGTTCTGAACGTGATTCAGGGATGTGACCATTTGAGTCCTACTTCATATGTGGTGCTGGAGTAATGTGGTGTATTTTTGCAGTATCTGTCATTACAGGTTGGTGTTAAGATGGATTGAACACATTAAAGGATATTCAGAGTTGGGATTTCTTCACTCTGATGTTTTTCAGCTGTTCTCAGGACAGTGACAATGTTTCTAATGTTGCTTTTTTCCCTCACTCACCACCTCAATTACAAAGGGTTGTGCAATTCTCGCTGTGTTTTAAGGTGCCTGTGTTTGGATTTCCTTATTTCTTTTAAATTAAAATTAATAATCAATAAGAAAAAGAAGGAGAAAGTTACTAGGGATGTTTCTCATGTAAAGACCCTAGAATCATAGAATTACAGGATGGTTTGGGTTGGAAGGGACCTTCAAGCCCATCCAGTTCTAACCCCCTGCCGTGGGCAGGGACACCTCCCACTGGATCAGGGGGCTCCAAGCCCCATCCAACCTGTCTCTCTTCTTGCAGATGAAAACCTTTACTGATAATGATGTCAGTCAGCCCTTTTTTCCTATTAACCTCCTGCACTGCTCGGGGACAGGTTTCATGGCACGTGCCCTCTAGATTCATCCCAGTGCAGAACAGAGGTAGCCAGCCTGCAGGCCATGGACCACTCTGCTGCCTGCTCCCAAACTGTCTCTTCTGGAGCCACGTCTGCCTTGGGCATCTGTCTGGTGAAGGGATTGGGAAGGAGCTTGAGTGTTGCTGGGAAACAATGGTAGTATTTTGCTCCTACTGCCAGCATTGCTGGGCTCTCCTCCAGCAAGCAGGCTCTTGGAGAAGAGATGGGAATGTAGAGCAGATCTTGCCGTAACAAGAGTCTGGGTCTGGAGGATCCTCTGAAGGCAGGTGGCCTGTATGCACAGGACACTTGGGCAGTTCTCTAGAGCATCACTCATTTCTGAGCAGCCCTGACCAGTTAAACCAGGTTTAAAACTGCTGTAAGTGACCTGAGGAAGACAAATCACGGAAACATTTGTTTCAGTTCCCTCTCCCCTTCACCTGTGCACAGGCACATTCCAACCTTGACTTTTACTTCTCTCCCTCTACCTCAGATTCCTTAGATGTGAGCAACCTGTCACCTCTTCTTTTAGATGGTGCCACTCCTAAAATACGTTCAGGTTCTCTTGAAAGTGTACCTGGGGAATCTCATAGTTTTCTTATTTCCAAGGATCTTCCTGAAGACAGCTGTGTGTATCATCTGCTCTTTAAGCTGGAAGCAATTACACATCTGCCCTGATGTCATATGCTGTGCAGTGATGCATTCTGAGAATCTGAGCAAAGCTGATTAGCCACAAGTTTGAAATGGGTGATTCCAAAGCACAACCCAGTTGTTCCCAGTGATTAATACACGGTGTGCCTTTTACTCAGCTATTTCTACCATTATTATGCATCCAGGCTTTGATCACCATGATTTTTTCAGAGCTGACACTGGATCCTCCTCTGCAAAGTCTTGATCTGCTGTTTGATCTGTGCCACGGGCTTTCAGAAATTCCTTCTCCGTTGGTTCAGAAATACTGCACTGACCCAGGCACGGGCATATTTACCTCTGTGTTGTCCCAACTTGCTTGCAGCAGAGCTCAGTAACGCAGGAGTCATCAGAAACCACTCATGTCTGTCCCACCTCACCACTCCAAGCAGTGCTGTAGCGAAAGGTTTATTCCTCTGATGCTCACCCCACCGTGGGAAAACTGCCTAAATTGTCAGCATAGACACCACCCAAGTGCACATGCCCTTGCAGATAAGATCTCGTGTGGCTTCCTGCACTCCGTACGGTATGTGGAAAGAATAGTCATTTTTAGATGAGGCAGAGCCAATTGCATTCAAAACAAGTCAAGAGGATCAGGTATGGGTGCAGGGTGCTCCGAACTTGTGTGTTCACTTCAAAACACTCTTGCAATCACATGACTAGGAGAGTGGTCTGGTGCTCACGGCTTGGCTTGAATGTGTCAAGTTTGAATAACTTCCCCCATCCTATGGTCAGCACACCTACATACATTTTAGATACAATTTAATGCAGTATTGCACAGCTTTGACTTCTTCCCCCTCCTCATCCAGCCCTCTCTTCCTATGTTTTAGATGTTTATTCTTGGGAAACAAAACAGTTACAAAATGTCAAAATGTGATTTTTGCTTTCACTGTAATTAAATAAAGAGTGACCCAAAGCTTCCCAAAGATGATGGGAAGAATCATGAACTTTGATGGGATTTGAATGAGGCAATGGGCCATCACATTTTCTGCTGTTCTGGAGATGGGAGGCAGGAAAAGGAACAGCATTCCCCATATTTCTGTTGTGATCTGGGGTAGGACAGTTAAACAATTTTATGTGTAGCAGTAATGCTAATAATGCCAATTCTGTGCTGTTATTAGATGGCATTTAGAAACTGGTCGATGAGAAGCTCAGCTGAGTTGGCAATGGGTGCTCACAGCCCAGAAAGCCAATCGTGTCCTGGGCTGTATCCAAAGCAGTGGGAACAGCAGGGCGAGAGGGGGGATTCTGTCTCTCTGCTCTGCTCAGGTGAGTCCTCACCTGGAGCCCTGTGTCCAATTCTGGAGTCCTGAGCACAGGAAGGACCTGGAGCTGTTGGATCGAGTCCAGAGAAGGCCATGGAGATGATCCGAGGGCTGGAGCACCTCCCATACACAGACAGACGGGCTGGGAGAGTTGGGGGTGTTCAGCCTGGAGAAGAGAAGACTCTGGGGAGACCTTAGAGCAGCCTCCCAGTATGGAAAGGGGCTCCAGGAAAGCTGGGGAGGGGCTCTTGATCAGGGAGTGCAGGGAAAGGACGAGAGGTTTTCANCTCTCTGTGTATGTTGTGTTTTTAAGAAAGGTACCACCCGTCAGAGCTGTAACAGGTTCCTTAGCTAGAGGGAGGATGGTCAGACCCTGATAAGCTGACAATACATCGGGGTTCACCAGAGCTGTTCCACATTCCCTCGTTGTAGCTCCGTGTTTGCTCTTGCTGAACGGCTGCTGAAAGGGGGGAGGTATTGACTGCTTAGGACTTTTGTTGCCCTGCTGACCCACCCTGTGCCTGAGGATCTGTAGTTGGATTAATGTGGTTGCTGGCTTCCAGCTGCCCTGGCTGAGCTTCCAGCATGCCTTAGTGAGCGCGGCACTGGGTGTGGGGAGATGCCTGTTTCTGGGGTGGGAGGGGGATTCTCCCCGGTTCAGTTCCAGCCTGCTGGCTGCCTAGTTAAATTGTTTATTTTCTGACTACAAAGTGAGTCTGCAAATGAGGTGTTGCTTTTCTGGAGATCTTATCAACTAGGAACAGACTGCTAAAATAGGGTCATTTTACAGAAGACTTGTTTGTTGGAGTGAAACAATTCAAAACATGATAATAACAAAACAAAATCTTAAAATAGCTCAAAGTTGAGACCACAGACACAGCTGCCAAACACTTTCATCTTTATTACAGTTACTCATATCTCTTCTCTTATTATTCCTATTGTAAACAGGCTGATTTTATCTCTTTGGTCCTCGCTATTCAACCAGCCCGAGTAACTACACCCTGCGATCCAGCCTGGTTGTTCCTAGGACTCAGGTCATGGGTCTCCTTCCACGTTCAGCTCTCGGTACGGACAGGGCTCCTGACAGTGTTTGCTGCTGCAGGATATTTCAGCCAGCAGTACAGTTTGTCTGATGGCTCCATCACTGGCTTTAGCTGGGTGATGCTAAAATGATGTTAAAAAAAAGGTTCTGGGATCCTGTGCAGTTCCTTTGCTCACAGCAGTGCTGGCTGGAGCTGGGGCTGGAAGGAGATGTCTCTCTGCGCTTTGGCTACATGAATATCTGTTGCTCTGTACCCTTTGGGAAAGGATGGAATATACATCCAGTAAAAGCAGAAAACCTGACCTGACATTGTGCATGTTCATCTGATTAAGTCACCTGGATGGGTAATAGGGAGGGAGATAAAACTGCCATTTAGATAACAGTGCTGCAATTAGATTAATCTGAGCCTGCCTGTGATCATTAACAGGCCATTAGGGAAGCCTTTGTGTGCTCACATATGAAAACTTAACGGATTACTTCTTTGATGAAAGGCAGTAATGAAATCAAATGATGAAATCAGATTTTGACAGTTGTGAGTCTTTTTTCCCCCTCTTCAATTCCACGAGCAGAGGCAGCTGGTTGGATTCTCCTCCTCAGCTTCGGACACCCCAGCACTTCTTCAGGTCCAGGATAGAAGTGCCAAGCAGCTTTCAGCTTGTGAGCAAGTTGAGAATAATTGCTCAGATTGAACGTTGTGATATTAATCTGATAATTTGAAAGAGAAGATACCTGGTGCTTGTGGGGTAAAGCAGCAGAGCAGCCTCTGAAGAGGTGGCGTGGTTATAAAGTCTGGAGTGAGAGAGATGTGTTTAACGCTTTAGCCAGGCTGAGCAATGATAATGGGCCTTTCTGTGCAGTGTCTGGTTTGTAGCACACATCACTGCGTTAATCTTAGCTCCTGATTTTGCCACTTCAAGCCCTTCTGTTGATTTCTCTTTCTGGGATGAAGCCTGGGCTGTCAGTGATGCAGTGTGAGTTTGGTGTTTAAAAAAAGAAACAAACACACTCCAAAACCCCACCCCCTAAACCCAAATCAAATAGAATAAAGCCAACATTTTCCCAGTGATAACTGCATATCCCTGTTCTTTCTGGAAAGTCAGACTGAGCAGTCAAACTGGGGTGGTGTGTGCTGGTAGTCTGCTTTTGCACACTCACTCTTTGGAGCAGCGGGTGACAAACACGCATGGATTTCCCAGCAGGTATCGCATCCCATCGGTTCTGGTCAGCAGCGCTCGGCTGAGCTCTTGACTTTGTGTGGCAGAGCGTGTTCTTCCAGTGCAGGGGTCAGGAAAGGTGGCAGTTAAGGCTGGCAGAGATCTCTGCAAACGTGTTCCGAGGTGTGATCCTACCCCCACGTAGGTTATTTTTCGGGTTGGATTTCCCTGCAGAGGTTCGTGCGGGTGAAGTGCAATGGTGAGGTTTGTGTTTGCTTGGAGGGGATGGAAGTTTTTCCCTGTGTTACATCTGTTTACATGTTCTAACAAATAACACATTCTAAAATCCGACTGGTTTGACAAACAATCCATCATTTCCATGATCTTTCTCTCAAAACAAAATCAATCACAGATAGCAGAGAAACCTGCTGAAGATAAGAACTGTTCCTCTAAGCCCCAACAGACTGGTTTTACCCTCCTCTGAATTAACAGGCTTTTGTGGACTCAGTTGGTTGTGTACGTAGTGGTTGCTGTGGGAGGGTCGGAGATGTTGTGTTTTCAGACACTGCTTACAACTATTGGGGAAAGTGCAGTCTAACTCTGCAAAGTACTTAGAAGGGCGCTTCATATAACACCCTTGTTACCAAGTTTATTGTTATGTCAGTGCTGACAGAGAAATCCACTAGAAGGCTCCTCGCTCTTACTACTCCATTTACCAGAACAATACACAATATTAAAGAAAGCCATTAAACACTTATTTTGTATCTGAGATCCAAGTATTCTCCCACACTGCAGGAATTAGACACTATTAACTGCTAAAATCCTAATTAGTTCCTATGCCTCCCAAGCAGTGCAGGATTAGATCCTGATACATGTCTGTAATCACCAGCCTGGGTGGCTGAACCAGTTCCTCTCGCAGCCTGAGTTACTGCAGTTCGCCCTGGCAGAGCTTCCTCCTTTGCGGGAGATACCGAGTTGGAGTTAATCTGTGAACGTGGCAGGTCTTGGCTTATCGAGGGTTTGTAGATGCCACAAAGGGAAAAGCACAGTTGTCGCCCTCTTTATGATTGTGGTGAACCTTAGTGCTTTGAGGGCCGTGGAGCTACACAGGAATTATCAAAACTCACACCTCTCACTTTCAGAAAATGCAACCATTTTACCAAATCTAAAAGCACAGCACAATGGACCAAGTTAACTCAGAAACGTCTGATGGGTCAGGTGTTTTTTACAATTATATTCATAGGAAATGTCCACCTGAGCTGATTTTGTCCCAACACTTGACTTTCTCTCTCTTTCTGCCAGACAACCTGATCTTTCATTGTTGCTCCAGGCTACGCTGCTGCACCTCTGCCAGGAGTGTTCTTGTGCTTTCCTAAGTGGAATGGATGTGGCCAAATGTTTATGTGATTTGTACTTGAAAATTTAATAGAAATAATTAACACATTAAAAATGGTTATAATAGCATATATACTCCACTTTGGAACTATGCCTGTGTATCCACTGTGTTCTTCTCCTAAATACATGACTCTGTTTGTATTTTCTAGGCAGCCATACTGAGTATAAAGCTGAAATTACAGCCAGATCAAGATGTGGAGAAGGTGAGTCATTTCCTCTGCAGGCTGCTCTGTCATCAGATCCACCTTTTGTTACGCAGGAGATCCATCAAGGCCCTCCAAGCTGTGCTTACCTTTCACTCAAGATTTAACTTTGTTCCCAAGAAGTAACTGTGGGATTACTGAAGAGCCTTTATGTCCAGGGAAGTGACAGGGGATTTGTTAGATGCCCTCACAGCTTGCTGGGCTGTTTTACTATCAGCAGCTGCTGTTATACAGAATTCTAGATGTGTTCTTGACCCATGGTTATCACTGTGTTGGAGTTCAGGGCTTTTACTAGTTTGAAGTTTTGCTCATATTTGTGTTAAAGATGTCACATTGTTCGTAGGCAGCTCTGTTGATTAAGCAGGGGGGGTTGCAACTCACTTGCCATGTCTGAGCAGCAGGGAATGGGGCAGCCCTCTCCCAGGTTCCAATCTGCAATGTCACAGTCCTCTTGTGTGCTGCAGCGTGCAGAACATGGTGATCAAAGGCAGGGCACAGTGCTTGCAATGTCATTTCTTCCCCTAGATGTGTACACCGCTACTGCTCCAGGATAAAACTAACTTAGTGGAAGACTATGTGGCAGAATATCCTGAGCTCCAGAGCAAGCTCTTGCAGACCCTGGACACATGGTGTGAACCTGGTTTTAATATCAGAGACATCACAAGGTAGAAATGCTTCTTGACTTTCTAAACAGCTAGGGCCAACGTGCTGTCCTGTTCCTCTGCTTCTCCACCCGAGATCCTTTCTCAGCGTAATGCAGTACAATGTAGTTACTTTTCAGCTGAGAAAGGGGAAATTCTGGTGTCTGTGCCAGAGACACCTCAGCCCCTAGGAGAGAGGTGTCATTCCTCTTGAGAGAGGTCCTGCCAGTAGAGAGGAGTGTGGAATGAAACCTGTGTCTTAGCAATATAACAATATCAAAGCTTCCTCCAGGAGGTTGTGGCAATCAGGCTCTTGTGCTTTTCCTACAGATGAGGGTGAGTTTCAGTATCGGTTGTACAGGTTTTGCAAGAAGATAATACAGTGATGAAGTGGCAGAAAAACAAGAGATGCAAGTGGTTAACCTTCATGGGCTCGTGAAAGAGTCGTGTGTGTTTTCATTTATAAATTGCCGCTCACTAGAACAGCTCCTGTCAGTCACAAAGCTAGCCGTACAGTCAAACTCACAGTGTAGATGCAAGAGTTGCAGTCCTAGTTATGAAGAAAGATGGGAGGGAATTGCTCACTTTCTTTTTCTTTAGAATAAGCCTCTGGACTTCCTTCAGTCATCAGAGTTTGTGTGGTTGTGCTGTTGGCTGTTTGCTGTAACTTGAGACTGTTCTTACCAACACCTAGCAAACCCCAATACTTGTACTGTATATCTACTACTTTAGGCGATTCCACAGATGTTCCCTTTTGATTTTATTTGCTTACAGACAATATCAAGGCCTGTTCAGGTACAAACCAGACAAATTTAACCGCAAAATGCTAAGCAAGCTGATCTTCAGGCTCCTGGACCGCTTTAACGTAGATCCAGGTATGTGATATTGCAACATATTATGGCGTTATCTCACCAATAAAGAACGGATGGAGTCAATTTGTTTTCTTCTGTGTTGAGCAAGGAATCTCTGCTGTAATTTATCATGGGGAGTTCCAAGGTTTAATTAACAATATCAAAACTCAAAGCTGGTAAGTTATGGGAATTATCACTTAGTGCTGTTGAAGAATGAAGTGCTTGTGACTAATAGAGTGCTTCTTTCATGATATGAAATAAATCTTGACCTCAGCATGGCTCTACGTAAACACACGATGGTCAGCTTTGAGTTATGACTCCATTCCACTTCCATAAGAGACGAGTCATTATTCATCTGGGGATCTGTTTTCTTGAGTTATGGGTCCGTCAGCTGGGCAGAGATAACCCTTGGGAAGCAGGAGCCTCACAGCCCTTTGTATTCTTTGCATAAACTAGGGTTGGTGGTAGGGAATTTTAACGCTCTTGCAGCCTTCCAAGAGCAGTAACACATTTTACATCACTGAATAGATCTGCTTTGCTACCAGTTATCTAAAATCTGCTTTGCTTTGGCTGTCAGCAGGGACTGTTGATCTTCTTTTCTTCTCTTTGGGACCTTGCGTCAGACACCTTCAGGTGCACCGCTAGGTTTTACCCTGAAAAGCTTTCCATCATCAGCCCAAGATATGCAATTCTTTTCTCTTGGACTGAAAAGTGTTTTCTAACCACAAATTGTGGGCTTACTACACCTGGCAGCAACACTATATTGTATATTAATCTTCACATCTTCAGGCTGGTGTTCAAAAGTTAATAAGATAATCCTTAAAAACCCTCACTGGAGGATAAGTAAATATAATTGAATGTAGCACATTGCTGTGAAAGCTGAGACATACGAGGAGTGATTTATTTAAAATCTAAAACCTTTCTAGAAGTTTACTAGTCTTCAATAGTTTTTCTGCCTTTACAGCAGGTCATTCAGGCTGTGTTGTCTTTTATGACCTGTAAAGAGAGTTGAGTTTTTCCCCTTTCCTTATGAAAGGTCCACCAAGGGTACGGTAGTGACTGCAGAGGTGAAGTGGTCTGACTGCTCACACGCCGAGTCCTGAGAAACTGAAAAAAACAAGTCTGGAAGGACGTGTGTGGCTGCTGATCTCAGGTGCTCTCTGTGCACTGGTAGTGGACCACAGCCCAGATGTCACAGATGTTATAGCTACCCACAATAATGGCAAAATTGTGCTGGTCCTCCGCACCACACTCACTAGTGAGGAGGCTCCTTGAGGCAGATGTAGATCCTGTTCGTGCTTAAGCTTCCAGAGAGTGATTTCTCCCATGTGAACTGCAGTGTCTCCAGTGCAGGATATGTCACTTGCTTGAGAGGGCTGTCCGCCTGTCTTGATGGGAGAGGAGATGTGGGCTGCTGACTTAAACAAGATGCCAGATTTGGGGCAGCTAAACCCAGCACTGGGTGACTCTCGTAGTCCCATCTATGTAGATGTTTATTTTTTACAAAATATTTCTTGAAATTCAGAGCAGGACTTCACTGTTTGCTAAGCTGTTGTTTTCATCTCCTTTGAAAAGCTTTGGAAGGGGGTGAATGCCTCCAGAGGAATTCCTGCCTTAGTGCTGGTCCTGCTTGAGCTGAATTGGGAAAGGGTGGCAGCTGGAATAACATCGCTTTCCTCTTCTTCCCACCTCTCTCCCCTCCCTTCCTCTGTGTTTCTGGTGCTCTTTCTCCATTCTTTAGAGAAAGTAAATCTGACTGTGAGGAAAGAAAGTAAAAAAAGGAAGCAGGCTGGGAAAAATGTGTAGATTAACATTCCCCCTCATTTTTCTTGTTCTGGGCAGCCCCATCAAAAGCCAGCAGTGAGGTAAAACTCACACTTCTTGTTACCCAACCTGATTGTGGGCTCGATCGATGCCGCAGTCTCCTGCTGGTTTCAGTCTTCTCTTCGCTCATGACTCCTACTTGCTGAAAGAGGCCGAGAGCAGCAGCAGAAGAGGGAAGTGGCTTTTGGTGAGAAAGGCTGGAGGAGGAGAGGGTTTCTTGGTATGAGAAGGCAAACTTGTACGTGACTCAGTTCGTGCAGTTCCAAATCTACTTTCATATTTCACTCCCCAAGCTCACTCTCATCCACTTACAGTGAATTTTACCAGCTGCTAAGCAAAACTTAGGTGTTGATCTTAGATGTCAGTTCTGGAGTCCCCAGCAC
>VWPV01016316.1:0-43531 GCA_013389885.1 Geococcyx californianus
CCCAAACTATTCCAGGATTCCATCAGTCCATGAGCCCAGCTCAGCCTCATCACCTGCCAGACCTCAAGTATGAGCCCAGAAACGACTGACTGAAGGAAATCATGACTGAAAGCATCCCCTGAACTGCTGTGGTGAGGCCTTGCAGTTCTATGCTTAGAAGACTGCAGCTATGTGTAACATAACAGGACTTCTGATCTGGAGGTTTCCAAAAGTGACACTCAATTAACACGGTTCATTAGTTCTAATTGACTATAATGGAAAGGTTTAAAATAACAGTTGTTTTCAGAATTAAACAACCAGCATTTCAGGAGCCACTTTCCTCTTTCCCTATCAGAATCATCACCGACAGGTGGTGCAACAGCAGGGAGAAATTTCTGGAGCCTATCAGCTTATCAATTATTTTAAGTGTGTTCTTGGGCTGAAGGAGTTCTCCAACAACCCCACATGGGAGCAGGCTCCCCCTGCTCACACCACGCCAGTGCCTTTCCCTTGGGGCAGCTATGGCAAAACCCCTGACTAGGTTTTCTTCTGGCCATGCCCTCCTGTGGAAAGGCCAAGGCCAAGTACAGCGTGTCTCTGTTTGAAAGGGTGCTCTGAAGAGCTGCAGAAAGGCCAAGAGTACAAGCAGATTGAAAAGGAAGGAAGCCATCCTTTGAGGCAAAGTGGCGGCTGTGGGCCAGGTCAGACACCCTTAGCCTTGGATAGATGTTCATTCTGCATGGCCTGGGAGAGCCTTTTGTACCCTGTACCTGTCAGCAAAGGCACTGTGAAAGGGACCACAGAGGTCTGGGAGTCATAGATTCACAGAATGGTTTGGGTTGGAAGGGACCTCAAAGCCCACCCAGTGCCACCCCCTGCCATGGGCAGGGATACCTCCCACTGCATCAGGGGGNAGAAATCTTCATGGCCTGCTCTGGACTCGCTCCAAGAGATCCATGTCCTTCCTGATGGCACAGGGCTTGCTCTTTCTCCCTTGTCTCTTCCCCTGAACGCTCAGTTGACTTTACCTGGCCTCAACCAGAACCCAGGCCTGAAAAGCCATGGTACCACTCCAGTGGGAGATCCCTGGGGTTTCGGACTAGTGAACCAGTGGGACTTCTCCGACATCTCCTACAGGTTCTCTGCTGGCAAGTTCAACTGTCGTCTGCTCAGGTCAAGGACATGATCCTTCCAAGCCACATTTGTCCCAGGACAGTGACACCAGCCCTGCAGCCCTAACAGGTAGCTCTGCATCTCCGTGCCTCCAAACAGGGGGATCACATCAAACCTCCTCTACAGGACTGGTTCCAGGGCCATGCCAGTTCCCAAACCGCACTCAGGAGTTTCTTGGAATTGTCCTAGACAGTCTCAACCGTTGATGATTCCTCCTGCAGTTTAAGGTGAGGCAGTGGCATGCCAGTGCCTGCACATGTCCCCAGCACAGTTTAATAAACCAGCATGGAGATACCCCAAGGATACAGCACAGCGTGAGGGTCAGCATTTCTGAGCTTCAATATCCAAACCCTGAGTCTTACAGCACCTTGGAGGGCACCAGAGCTGCCTGGTGGGCACAGCCACCACCTGCACCGTGAGCTCCTGCTGTGGCACGAAGGGCTGGAGCCTTCTGCAGAGCAAGCCCGTTCCCA
The DNA here is from genome assembly GCA_013389885.1 of Geococcyx californianus. Classification (NCBI taxonomy): domain Eukaryota; kingdom Metazoa; phylum Chordata; class Aves; order Cuculiformes; family Neomorphidae; genus Geococcyx; species Geococcyx californianus. The sequence continues at coordinate 1,626 of VWPV01016316.1, forward strand.
CCGTGGGCTGCACAGGGAAACACACTTCATGATTGTTAATTGCCTATGAAGCATGAAGCATGTGACACTGCCCCTGTCCCAGGAACCAGCCCCTTTCCCAATAAAGCCTCTGATGGACTTGACCTCGGCAGGGGACCGGAGTGATAAGCGCTGTTTGTTGTTCCTGCCGAGTTAACATTCCCTGGCTCGCAGCACCGTCTCCAATACTTGCTCAGCTGATGTTCACTTTATAAAAATAACCCTGGCGCCGTGTGTTTTATGAAGTTCATTTTAACCCATTGTCAACAAACCCTTGTGGGCTGTGGCAGAATGAATCTCAGGGATGGGGGAAGCAAAATTGTTCGGGGTGAGACGGGGGAAACAGGAAATTGGGAGGCGGGGGAGGGGGGGGAGATACTGAAGGCAGCCACAAGAGCTGCTTTCATACTGGGATTTCTGGGGTGGCAGCCAGGAAGGGTCAGTGGTGTCATGATCAGCCTGCAATGCAATGCAAACAGAAAACACCACCCTGCTCTGTGGCACTAAGCGTTTCAGCCAGGAATAAACACACTGTGACAGAGACAGACCTGTCCTCCCACAGCCTCCCTTCCCGCTAGCGCTGCCACGTGCAGTGTTCCCTATAAACCCAACCGCCCTCACTGAATGCAAACGCAGATGACCCAAAATTTCACGAGGACTGGAGATCTGTGACCCCTAAGGCTTTTCCCCCATCATTCTTACACTGCGGCTCCAGCCCAGAATACTCCAGGTCTTGCTAAAGGAAACAGAATAACAATCATAAAATCATCTAAGTGTTCCCTGGGGACACATAACCCAACCCTTCCCAGCTGTTGGAGAGCAGTGTCCAACAATTTGGGTGAAATATACTTTTTTAGCTCAAGCAGCTTAGTATACACGAGATTTCCCCATGTTCTTTCATCTCCCAGCTTGGAGAACTTCCACACCTTTCCCTCAACATCTCTGATGGAGACAAGAGTGCTTATGGCCATCACATTCCTGCCTGATGCTGCCCAGGCTCCCAGGAGATCAGCTTCTTGGGATGGCTTCAGGGAAATTCAGCTGCAGATACTATAAACCAGGGCGGAAATTACTAAATAAGAGAGTCATGTGTCCTTCTCGCAGATCAGCCAGACCCCTGGATTTACAGAGCCTTGGATAGGTTTGTGTGTTTGTGAAAGAAATAAGCAGGTGAGTCAGGCTACATGTATCTTCTTGTAAAGCACTCAGAATAATGCCATGAAATGTCAAAGCACCACCTTATTTTAGTTTTGCAGGCTCTTTCCCTACTAAGAAACCTTCCAGACAATTTCTGACCCAGGAGATTGACCTTCACATGGAAAAGATCCGTTAGAGTGAGGGATGAGGGAAGCAGCTGCCTCCATCCTGCTCACACCCCATCCTGGGGTGCTGAGCTCTCCAATACGGGTGTGGGGTCCAGGCTGGGGCTGCCTGCAGGGATTGGAGCATGGATGCACCGGTCCCTCCCGACACAGCCCAGGATTGCACTGGTAATTTAGAGGCTTCTGGGATCAACCTAACATGGGCAGATGCGTTGAAGATGATCCTCAGGGAAAATTCCATCTCTGGAAGTCCTTTCAGGAGGAAGGGATCCTCTGAATCATTAACACTCCTGTACTGATGGATGGAGTGCATCCCCTGTGCAAGAACGTCACCATTGCCTGCATAAGCTGTGCACCATGGGGTCACTGCCACACCCATGCTCAGCACCACAGCTCCACCAAAATGCACTGTCAGATCCTAACCAGGGATGCCAGGACAGAATTGGATCCTTCACCCACCAGACTGTGCTTGCAGCAGCAGCAAAGTGGGGGTTCACAGCCTCATGCAATGCATCCTTGGGGACAGGGCTCATTTCACTGCTTTGAAGACTCCCTCTGTGGCCAGGAGAGACCCAGGCTCCTCCAGAGCACTGCAGCCTGGCTTCTGACTCCCTGCTAGCGATCACAGAATCATGGAATGGGTGGGCTTGGAAGGGACCCCAAAACCCATCCAGTTCCACCCCCTGCCATGGGCAGGGACATCTCCCACTGCATCAGGGAGCTCCAAGCCCCATCCAACCTGGCCTGGAACACCTCCAGGGATGGGGCAGCCACCACTGCTCTGGGCAACCTGGGCCAGGGCCTCCCCACCCTCATCGTGAAGAATTTCTTGCTCATGTCTAACCTAAACCTTCCCCCTTCCAATTTAAAGCCACTACTACTTGTCCTTGTAAAAAGTCCCTCCTCAGCTTCTTTGTAGCCTCCCCTTCAGGTACTGCAAAGTCTCCCCAGAACATTCTTCCAAAACAACTCGAAGCACCTTCTCAAGCCACAGATGCACTATTGGATTGCACCTGCAGAGCACTGGGCCAGATGCAGGAAGCTCCCTACCCATTTGTTCACTCTTTTGTGCAGCCAGACAAAATACTTCAAACAAGCACAACACCCAGCAAGGAGACGTGGGCTCACATCCCATGGATGCAGCCTCCCAGGATGGCAAGGTAACACATCCCACGCAAGCAGAAACCCCCTCTGGGTGCTGGAAGGAGCCTGGGGTGAACAAAACTGCTCCACATCTTTGGAAGGATGCACATCTCCTGCCTGAATAGACACTGCCCTCTCTTAGCCACGACAGCAGGTTTATAATGTGAAAGATTTTACCTTCTTCGGCTTCCAGATCCACCAGTGAAGATACCAACACACCCATCTCCTGACATTTTTTGCTGTGGGCTTTTGACTTCATGTGTTTAGTCAGATTCCCTGAAAAGAAGCAGAAAATATTTTTTGGTCAATAAGGTCCTTTTTTTCCCTTTATTCATTATGTAAGCTCAGCAGTAACAAGTCAATAATTTGGCTCTGAACCGGATAAAATACCCTCTGACTGTCCCCAGACCACTGTCCATTCCAAGTACCCCATGACACAAGGCTAAGTCCTGCTTTTTGTTCCTTTTCTGCTGCACTGGGGTGAAAGAGAAGGTGTTGTGCGACGTCTCAGGTGTTGTGCAACCTTAAATAAACATTTGAAGTACACATTTGAGTTTAGGGGCCAGAAAAGTCCTGGAATGCTTTCAGCTGTGATGGTGCAGCAATGAAAAATGGTAGGGAAGAGAAGCACATTCCAATCTAGCATCTTCTCCCAGAGCATCCCAGCACACAGGGTCACCTGCCTGGAGATGAGGAGCTCCTTAGCACCACAGGGCAGACTGGTGCTACTAAAACGAGTGTTCGAGATGCCAACAACAGGGAAAAACCCCTACAACTGCCCTCTCTCCCCGAAGCAGGAAGCCTTAGATGTTCTGGCACGCACCGAAGTGCCAGGCAAAAGTTCTCAGCCAACTGGAGCAGGAGGAGGCAGGGATGCCCTGTGAAGCCCCGTGCACCAGGGTCTGGCAGCACTGAGAAAACCTGAAGGGCACTAATGAGGTGTCCCCAGGGCAGGGCTGGAAAGAGCAGCCCTTGCACGGGGGAGTCTGGGGTGAGGGGGCATTGCTTACTGCTCAGGGACAGCGTGATGGGATAACTTGTGGGCACGCTGGCCTCACAGGGCATCTCTCTATTTCCAACTCCTGAATTAGAGTCGGGTTAATTAGACAGTTATTAACCTTACCTATATCTGAGGGAACTGCTGTGGGAAAGGTTCCGAGGGGAAACTTTGTTGAGGGGGAAGAAGAAGGTAAGTGGACTGGAGAGAAAAATAAAGGGTAGGAGAAATAAAGAAAAATGCCCCACTCTCCTCTCCCACCCCTCTCTATGGGCTGAGCTGATGAGGAGAAGAAACGTCGGCCCTTGCTAAAGCTCCACCAACGGCTCCTGAATTTCCCAGGATAGCCCAGGAGCTGGCTGAGCACTTCAGACTCACTGCAGCACTACAAGGTGCCGTCAGCCTGGCTGTTAGCTGACACTGGAGAGCGGTGCTGAACACCGGGCTTGTTTTTCTCATTCCCACCCCCCCACCTAGAAAAAAAGAAAAAATTGAGGAAAAAATGAATTCTCACACTTTATTCCGACCTTCAGCTGAGGATGGAGGTCCTGCAATCCACGGAGTCCCCCGGTCCCTGAGCTTGGGTGGAAGTATAGAGGGTCTCTATCAACTTCTCCTCCCGCTGCTCCAGGTAGTATAAATAAATAAGCAACCGTTCATTGGAGCAGCAAATTACCTGTGACACCCTCACAGCTCAGAAGAGTGCCATAACCATCTACCTACCAAGTGGGTTTCTCTTTAGCCCATGAATTATTTCTTTAGGCCATTTTATACAAAATGGAATAGCTCCAACAGGAATGACCAAGAGAGACAAAGGCTGACTATATATCCTTGTGCATCTGGCGCCCATCTAGGATGTGGACTCAAAGGATATTTAATAATTTAAATGCAGCAAAACAGCTCCAATAAGAGAGATTTATTATGTTGAAACTTCATGTCTAAATACCCTTAGCCCCTTGGTGAGGACACTCGGGTATGAGGATGAGGCCAACTTGGCTCAGGTCCTTGCTCTGAATCAGACCTCCTTTTCTCCACTTTGGGCCAGGAGCTTTGTTGTGGACCCAAAGACACCCAGTCTGCTCTCACAGACACCTCTGGTCCCAGTGAATCACCATTGTTCTAAAAGTGAAAAACTGTTTCACCCACAAGTATCCTAATGAGTTCAATTGTGCCTCATGGAGGTGGAATTCAGTTTTGGACCTCACTAGCAAAAAGACAAACTGATTCAGCCTGTGGAAATCAAACCCTGCTGTTGCTGCCTGTCCATCATCGCACTTCACATCTCAGCTGGCAAAAACGACCCATCTTTGCTCAGTTACCACAGCAAAATCCCTAACTGGATCCCCTCCAGTGACAATAAACACAGACAAGAAGTCCAAGGAGAAACCTGGTGTGAGCAGGGGGTTGTTGGTTAAACCGCTGGCTGTGGCACCTCGGGAACTCAGCTGTGATCCCCATGCTGGGAGGAGTGGGGAGGGGAGATCCACCCAGCATTTTGGTGCTACCACAGCCCCAAAACAAACTCATAAATTCACTGTGCTACAGGCATCTGGGTTTGGCTGAACTGGGAGGGTACAATATTAATTAGCCGGGGAGGGCTGCTGAATGCAATGTTTTGGGCAAGACTGTGGCCACTCTGTACTGAAGGAAGGGCTCTGCTCCTCAGGCACACAGCAGCTCCTCATCCACTTCAGATGTCCCCAGGATGGTTTATTTTAGTTTTGCAGGCTCTTTCCCTACTAGGAAGTCTTCTAGATAATTTCTGACCCAGGAGACTCACCTTCACCCTACACATGGGAAAGCCCGGTGAGAGTAAGGGATGAGGGATGAGAGTAAGGGATCTGCCTCCACCGTGCTCACCCCCAGTCCTGGTGCACTGAGGTCTCCAGCAGGGCTGTGGGGTCCAGGCTGGGGCTGCCTGCAGGGATGGGAGCAGCTCATGGACACAACTGTCCCTCCAGGTTTGCACTGGTATTTTGGATTCTCCTGGGATCACCCAAATACAGAAAGAGGAGCAGGTCCCTAGAATATGATCTTTATGGAGAAGTCCTCATACATATGAATCCTTCCCACTGACTTAGATCCAGAGCTGGGTGAACCAACATAAGCCCTTCCTTTTGCTGTCATGGGGTCTGCTCAGACACTGGAAGGCCAGCTGGCCACCTCCGCAGTTGGCAGTCCTGCACCCAGCACTTTATTTATCACAGTATCTCAGTATCATAAGGTTGGAAAAGACCTTTGAAATCATTGAGTCCAACCTATGACCCAACACCTACACCTACTCCTACTCGTCAACTACACCATAGCACTAAGTGCCTCATCCAGCCTCTCCTTATTGCACCCCTGCTTTGACTCAGCTCCACCCTGAGCAACGTTTGGGGTTGACAAGCTCTGCCAGAAGCCATCAGGATTACTCCCTTTTTTATTTTCTTCTATTGGAGGTAACTGTCCTTATGCAAGGCAACACCATGGCTTCTCCTCTTGCTCACCACCCAAGCTGTCTGCACAGGACCCAGGCAACACCAAAACACTCTCTGAGAATGAGTTTCTGCAAAATGCCAAAGGACCAAATCATAGAATCATGGAATGGTTTGGGTTGGAAGGGACCTCAAAGCCCATCCAGTGCCACCCCCTGCCATGGGCAGGGACACCNGTGTTTTTTTCTTTCTCCTTCTAATTTTTTCTCCTCTGCTTTCCACCTGCCTTCACCCTCACTTGGATGGACAAGGCAATGCCCACATGTGCTGATGTACAAGATAAGCTTGCAAAGCTCTTGCTGCAGTTTCCCCTGGTCTATCCGTGCACCGCGTCCTGCACACACACCGAGAAGAAATTCCAGCCAGACAGGACTGCTGTCCTTTCAGAGAAGGGAGACCCAGAGGGCCGGATTCTCATCTGACCTAAGTTTGCATACTTTGAAGGAAATCACAAGCTCGAGGCTTATTTGCACCAGCAGAGAAGTTATCATCTTGGGAGCAATTTGGAGGACAATGCTATTTATCTTAGCAGGATTCTTCTTACAGTTTGTGTTTTTAGACCCCTTAATTAATTCTGGCAGGATTAAATTCTAAAGTCCTTTGGCAAATTTCCAGTCAAATCAACACCACTTTGCCTAAGTAAAAGCTGGATGTGAATCCTACAAGGAAGGACTCAGAGCTACTTGTTGCCTTGCTGAATTCTGGCTCCCAACTTTAAAAAAAACCCCAAACACAGCATTGCCTCCTTGGAAACGGGGAAAAAAAAACATATTTCAAGGAGCAAGAAAGAAATGTGCAGGTGACGCTGGATTTAAATAGCGGAGCAGTTATATATCAAATCCTAAGCATGAAAGAAATCCTCACTTAGGATTGTTCATCAAAACATTCCCAAATTTGAAATAAACTAGCTGTATCTAAAAAAATATCAGGAATCAATGGGAACAGTGACCCCACCCCAACTGTTGCTGCACTGGAGAAGCACATGCACGATCAGCACAGCGCTCGCATTACGACTGCTTAGAACTATGTATTACTGGCTGCTTAAGCTCTTCTGATGTTGTGAGGTCTTATTCTGGACTTAAAGCAGCTTAAATACTTGTGTTGTTTTGAGAAAGCTAAAACTCTAGTGTTCCAAAAGCACTTAAAGCAGCTTAATAGGGATTAGAAGCGATTTCCCATTTAAATTAGAAGAGGGAAATTAATTTTTCAGAATATCCATTATCAGGTTTCAAAGGTGGCCGAGGTAAAACAAAAAGTAGAGGACAGAAACATTAAGATCCCTGGAAAAATCATCCTGTCTGTATTTGGCACACAGCATGCTTTCTATTTCTTCTATTAAATTTGAACAATTTAACAACAACAATAAAAAAAAACAACAATAAAACAAATGACAAATTACAATATCTCAGCACCCAATATAATGTCGGGATGCAAACATTCACAGATTCCCAGGACTTCAGTATTTTCATAGAATCATGGAATGGTTTGGGTTGGAAGGGACCTCAAAGCCCATCCAGTGCCACCCCCTGCCATGGGCAGGGACACCTCCCACTGCATCAGGGGGCTCCAAGCCCCATCCAACCTGGCCTGGAACACCTCCAGGGATGGGGCAGCCACTACTATTTTCAATATTCCTGTTTTAAAATAACATGCAAGGAGAGCAACAACTCCTCTGGAACTCCCACATTGCTGGGAGATGCACACCCACCCAGAGAACCAGACAATGGCCAATGCTCTTCATGGCAGATAAAGCCTTGAAATAGGTTTTACGTGTGTCTTACTTAAAGCACAGGCCTTGATTTAGGTCTCTGAATGGAGATAACATCCCCAAGTGAGACTCCACGAGAAGGCAAGCTTTAATTTATAGAATTTATTGGGCAAAATATTTCCATTTTTAAAACCCCTGTTATTATCTTTTATACTTATTGACTCACATATGAAAGAAGAGCATCTGAACATCGAGCCTGCCTGCCTGCATTCATACAGGCTATAAAATATTGTCTGTCTTCTGGATGAAACCTATCAGCTTGTGTTTGCCAAAACCAAATCTTCCAGAAAGGTACGCAGGCTGGATTTGCAGATTGCAAAATGCTGAGAATTAGAGTATTGCCCATTGAGGCTGGTGCTGAGACTTAATAGCTGCTCTGTTTAAAAAAATAGCAGCTAATAATTTCATTTGAATTTGCCAGTCTTGGACTTGCAGCACTTATTCCTTATTTTTTCCCTTTTTGCCGGGCAGTTAAAGAACCCTTTTGCTCACAGTCTGCTCCTTTCCTGTTCCCAGCGCCACGACTCACACCACATTGCGTAAGGCAGCAAATTCCTGACCAGAGCTCTGTTCTCAGCCCATTGGAGGTTTGTGACATCCTGAGGAAGGGGCAGACCAAAGCCTCCTCCCAGTAGTGACTCCATAAGGATGCTTGGACCCTTTTCTTCTTCCCAGCTGCTAAACAAGGGCCCCAGCACACACAGGGACCAGGGTCATTTTGCAAATCTCTGCATCAATCTGCCCTACTCTAACAGCAGTTAATTCTTCAGGAGCTTTCCGCCAGTTGGACCTGCTCTGGAGTTTCCAGAAGAGGCTTAGCAGAGCGCTGAGTCTGCTGGAGCAGTAATAATAAACTGTGCAGCCATAACCTTGCCTTTAAGGGCTGAGGGAGTGATGCATTTAATATATTAACATGTTCAATAACCTCAGTGCCTGTCATGCGCTGATTTAAGGAACTGCAACCTAATTTATTAAAGGAAAACTATGGCTGAGGATACGAAGAAGTCTGGTGTCTGGAAACTGTGAGTGGACTAGACTACCAAATGGATATCTTCAGCCAACAGGCACTGATGTCCTTTATAGAAGCACCTTCTAAATTAATATGAAGCTCTTTGTCCCTTCTGACCTCTACGCAAAGGCAGTGGCGCGGACACAGGGAGCTGCTCCATAGAGTTTATCCAGAAATCTTAGGAAACCTTAAGCAATCGGGATGTGAGAGTCTGATGTGAGCCTGAACGAGAGCAGAAAATAGCTGTGAAAAGGAGAATGTCTGCACAGGAGGGGAATTAATGTTCCAATACTGACCCACACCACCATGTCAGCCAAGAAAAGGAGTGAGGAAAGGAGCTGAGCTTCCCCATGGCAGGAAGATGCCAGGGGAGGGTTATGATGGGCATTAGTAAAAAATTCTTCCCCCAGAGGGTGGTGGAGCACTGGAACAGCTCCCAGGGAAGCACTCACAGCCTGACAATATTCCAGCAGCATTTGGCCAAGGCCCTCAGCCCCACGGGGTGAATGTTGGGGTGTCCTGGGCAGGGACAGGAGTTGGACTCGATGGTCCTTGGGGTTCCCTTTTAACTCAGGGCATTCTATGATTCCCTTGAGGATCCAGAGATGGGTGGCAAGGGAAAGCTGGTGGTTCTTGTGTCCCTTCTGAGAAGGTGGTCAAAGGAAAACTCTCCCTGACCATCCTGAAAGGGAAAATGGTTAGATTGCAACTTTTTCTTTTCCTTCCTGGTAAGAAAACAGTGCAAAACTTGCTTTATTTCTTCCAAAAAACCTCCTGGAAGCCACAGTAACAAATCTCTTTGGAGAGTGCTACTACAGTGCAGGGAGAGACACCTCATTACAGAGGCACATTTCTATCTGGTGCAGAACCTTAATATCAAATAAATCTTTACAAACCAAATTTCCAAGACTGCTGTTTCCATCAGCTAAAGGAACACACAAAAATCTAATGGATTTGCTTTCAAGTAATTAAAAAAAAAAACATTTCCTTGCAGTTCTGTAATCCAAAGGAACAGCTTCACTTTACATTGACCAAAAGACACAAAAAGCAGACAAACAGCATCATTAGTGAAAACATTTGAAGCTTTTCTTTTCCAAAAGATTTCCCAGGTTTTGGAACATAGGTTTTGATTTTGGGGTTTGGGGGTTACATTTTAACCTAAAGATCCCCATTAAGAATCACAAGAAAAAAAATGTTTAACTGCTTCCAGCCTGTGTGAGAGCTGAGAGCATTAGGTCACGCTGGAGAGATCTACCCCAGCCAAAAGGAAGACAGCTCCACAGATTTCCCCCTGGAGTCTACACTGAAGGCTAAAATTAACTTTGGAAAGCTGATTTCTAAAGAGTTTCAACACAGCTTATGCTTCTGCAAGTGCAGCCCAGTAGCAAGAGCTCCAGCTTCTCCCTTCCACAAGTAACTGTGGTTGCAACGTTGCACACCAGGAAGGAGGATCCCAATGGATCGGGGAACAAACTCATCCGAGACACCTGCAAAATAAGCCATGAAACCTCCAGTTCTGCAGACCTCCTGGCCCCCAGGTTTGCACTCCATCACCACCCAACAGCGATGCTGTAATTAGACTTTGATGATTTTATCAGCACCCAAGGCTGACCTTTTTTCTCACCCTCCAGTATCTCTTCCAAAGGCCCTCACGTCTCCGTCACCACAGCAAACAGCTTGTACCCAAGTGCTGCAAAGTTACGTGCAAGCCCACGGGACAGCCAGGGCTCTGACTTCCACCCCCTTCCAGCAAAGACCCATTTCCATGCAAAAAAAGTTACCATCATGCAACTATTTTTCCTGAAATCACTGATCTGAGGAAGCGTTTGCCCCCACATGCACCCACAGGCAAACGGGTAGTTATGCATTCCAAACTCAAGGCTCTTCTTTAATTGAAGGAAGCATTTCCATGCTGCCTTCCTCATGCAAGTTTCCTGCAAAGCTAAAGAAGGAAAGTCCTTCAGAAGCAAGCGTCTATTTGCCATGTGCCATCAGCACAGTCAGTGCTGACAGTTTGTGTGCTTCAAGGGAGCAGAGATGAAGAGCAAAGCAGCTAGAAATATGGTGAGAAGGATGGTTTGATCACGGCATCCTGAATAGCAGCCTAACAGGAGCATGGTGGAAAGCAAGGTGAAGGGATGGAAGAGGCTGGATGGATTCACCTCTCAAAGGAAAACCTCAGAACAAAGTAATAAAGCAAGAGGGAAAGAGAAAGAAAATGAATCAGAAATAGCTCCAGGCTGGGAGGGAGAGAAAGAACTGTTGCTCAGATCTGCTGCATGCCTCTGACGAGAATTTGGCCTCCGATTCAGTCTCACTTCCCCATTCTCCCGTACGCCCAGTGCCTACCAACACGTTGTTACCCAGAAATTGCCCACCAGCTTTACCAAAAAGCCATCAACTGCAGGCACTGCCCACTTTGAATCACCCTGTGTCTGGGTCACTTGTCTAGCACGAACTTCAGCATTCTGGGTAAGCACACGCAGCTCCTGCTTCCTCCTCCCCACACCCACACTGTGCTGCTTCCTTGGGTAGCACTCTTTTTTTGGGAGATGATGCTCTTCTTGAGTAATTAACTCTCCCAGCTGTGTCATCTTCCGAGATTTGCAATGATGGAACTACAGATAATTTACATTAAACTATAATCAAGAAACTGAACTTGACGTCTTTATCACAAGACTCGCAATGGAGTGGAGATTTGTCAAAACCACAGTGTCAGACTCTTATGAGAAGTTAAAGGGACCTGAGAACCTCTGGCACTTCTGAAAACTTTAATCACCGTCTCTTGGAAAAGACTTCTATTTTGCGTGTGGTTTTGCATGTTCCTGATAGGGCTCACTCACACCTTTCCTGAGGAAATGATGAAGGTTGCTTGCAAAGAACATCTGGTGATAGTGAGGTTGTGTATCATTAATGACTGGATGTCCTGGAATGGATATCTACAGAGAAAAGGTCTGTTGATATGATAAAGAAAATGCCAAAGCTACATGCAACTGCAAAAGATGAAAGTGTGCAGCGCAAACAGATCTTGAGAGCAGTAGCATAAAAGGCTACCCGGAAGAATGTCTCCAGATGTTTAGTCAGGGACATTTGCCTGTACCCAGGAGATCCTGCTCTCATTCTGGCATGGTTTTGTTTATAAATCCCTGCCAGAGAAGCTGGGTTTGGGGATCATTCCCTTTAAGAAGGACAAATAGGATGGCGAGGATGCTCTGCTGCAAGCTGGCACGTGCAGCCCGGGCTCTCCATCAGCTTAACACAAGGCTGGTCCTCTGATGAAAATTCCAGCCAATTCAAGATTCCTTCATCCCCCTCCCTCCACCTCCTGGGGTTTAACAGACCCTGGGAAGGCCTTCCCTTCCCCTTCGCCATTGCCCCCAAGAAGGCTTGTAAGTCAACATACTGAGCAGAGGAGCTAGGAGCTGGCTGTCTCTTACCTTTGGTTTTAAAAGCAAAGTTACAGTACTTGCAGACGTATGGCCTGACGTCTGTGTGCGTGCGAATGTGTTTCTTCAGCATGCTGGGTTTCTTGCAGCGAATTCCACACTCCTCACATACATACTTCCCTCTTCCACGGCCTCGCACATACACATACTCTTCGTTTGATTTGTACCTATGAGCAACAGGTGTCATGATAAAAAAAAAAAAAAAAAAAAAAAAAAAGAAGATTCCCACCGAAAAAAAGTAGTCACAACTTTCCTGGATTAATTAAGCATGTAATCGACACCACCGGTCTCAGTTACCATTCGCTAGCTCTCGGCAATTAGGCTAAATTCAAAATCTCTTCCAAAGCTTTCCCCCAGATGGCTGCTTCCACTCCTGGAATATGTTGGTCCTACATCACCTGTGCAGACAAGTAGCCCAGAGCCTGACATCAACCAGAGAGGCACCCCAAGATCCTGATTTTCCCCATCCTCAAACACAAACAATGGCACTCAGAATACTCTGAGTAAATCATAGACTCATGGAATGGGTTGGGTTGGAAGGGACCGCAAAGCCCATCCAGTGCCAACCCCTGCCATGGGCAGGGACACCTCCCACTGCATCAGGGGGCTCCAAGCCCCATCCAACCTGGCCTGGAACACCTCCAGGGATGGGGCAGCCACCACTGCTCTGGGCAACCTGGGCCAGGGCCTCCTCACCCTCACAGAAAAACATTTCTCCCCAAGTTCTCATCTCAATCTCCCCTCTTCCAGCTGAAAACCTAATTTCCCCCTCATCGTGTCCCTGCACTCCCTGATCCAGAGCCCCTCCCCAGCTTTCCTGGAGCCCCTTTCAGTGCTGGGAGTTGCTCTAAGGTCTCCCCAGAGCCTTCTCCTCTCCAGGCTGAACAACCCCAACTCTCTCAGCGTGTCTTCACAGCAGAGGATCTCCAGCCCTTGGATCATCACCTCCTCTAAACTCTCTCCAACAGCTCCAGGTCCTTCCTGTGCTTGTTACTCCAGAACTGGACTCAGGGCTCCAGGTGGGATCTCCCCAGAGCAGAGGAGAGGGACAGAATCCCCTCCCTTGCCCTACTGGTCCCACTGCTCTGGGTGCAGCCCAGCACACGGTTGGCTTTCTGGGCTGTGAGCATACATTATCACCTCATGTTAAGCTTCTCATTCACCAACACCCCCAAATCCTTCTCTTCAGGGCTTCTCCCAATCCATTCTCCGTCCAGCCTGTAATTGTGCTTGAAATTGCCCCAGCCCAGGTGAAGGACCTTGCCCTTGGCCTTGTTGAACTTCATGAGGCCTGACTCTCCAGCCTGTCAAGGTCACTCTGGATGCCATCCCCCCCAGCTGCCCAAATCATCCCTCCCTCAGCCTTCCCTGTGTTTTGAAATAAGCACAGTCTGTCACGGTACTACGCAAAGCACTGAGAAAACACATCCTCATTAAACCTCTTGTGATATAACCTTGCCCACCCACTGGGACAACAGTGAAAGCCACCTGAGAAGACCACGATGCCAGAAAGTGAGTTGTGGACCCTGCACAGACACCCAGAATGGTAACAAAGAGAAGAAAACATTCATCTTTAAAATATATTCTGGTACCATTAAATGTAAACACCACAGACTCCAGGCTGTTTAATCTTTGGCACAATACCATGACTCAGGTTTACTCAAGAGAATGATTTTGGTCATCCTTCCTTCACGTTGCATATTCACTTATTTTCTGTCCATGCATAATTGCACAGGGAAGGATGCATGATGTGAGTTTGAAAAGTAGTTTTGAGAGTGAGACAAAACATGTAGCCTCCTGCCATTTAGCGAATACAATTCGTAATTCCCTGTACTTGCAACACAAGAAGAAGGTAACAAAAAATTGGTCCCTTCAGATTTTAAAGAGGCCATATTTTTGAAGCTTGGTACTTCTTGCAACTCATTTTTTTTTCCACCCACTATGAATTATGTCCAGTCTCCAGAAACCTTCAAACATCCACCTTGGAATATCAGGCTTTTTGAAGTATCTTCACAGGGGATCTGAAGACTCACAACAACATCAATGATCATTTAGTATCTTCCCAATGAAGTCTACTGTGAACCAGAGTGGTGAGAAAACAGCAGCCCAACTGAAGAGACGCTGAACAGAAAGAGCAGCACCAGGGGTCTGAGCACTTAAATAAGTGAAGGTATAGTAAATCCTACAAAAGATATGTATTTACAGGTATGTATTGCAAAAAAAAAAAAAAAAATTCATTTGAAAGCAACTGAGAAATACACAAAGGTCATGAATCCAGCCCTGAACTGATAGGATGATAATGGCATGGTGGGCAAGGGATGCGCCCAAGAAAACACATCCCAGACACCCACCAGTGTGGATTTGTAAGGTAAGTCACACTGCATGAACTCCTCCATCTCCCAGCCAGGCAGAACGCACGTGGCCTTTGTTTCATTCATAGGAAGCGTGCAGGCGATTTCAGTTCCACATGGGTGTTTGGGGCACCTACTACACATGAAATTCAGAGTAATCTTCCAAGGTGCTGTCTGGTAGATGTGAGCTCTGGACTAAACCTTTCCTCTCCTGCCAAGTCCTGGTCTCTCTGCCTCAAGGTCTTATCTGTAAAAGGCAGCCTGAGCTGCTTCTTTGCCAGCAGAGATGTGAGTAGATGCTTAAAAGACGATGAGTTGCTCATGCATTAAAGTGATGAGGTCACATATCTCCTGTGCAGGTTTGATCACAGACCAGAGAAGAGAGATGAAAAACGGGTGTCTAAAAGTCCCAGCCTAGGCTGAAATACCAGCAGCAGCACCAGTTTAATGAGATCGTGGTGTCCAACAGCTACATGTGGGGAATAGCTTGGATTTCTGTCCTTCAACAATCAGAAGAAGTTCTTGAGACTGTAACCAAGGTCATATGGCCCAGATATTCCCACATATTCTACTTCCTGTAACTGAAACCACAGCAAAACCATGAACCCCGTGCCTTCCTCCTCCCTCCTCCTCCCCTCAAAAAAACCTTCAACACCAAAACCCCTTCATCACAAGATTCTCATGATTTGGCCAGCAGGGACTGAGCTGTGTCTGAAGAGCACACACTGGCTGCCAGCCTCAAGCCCAAGATGACCATCTAGCTCTGTTGAACTATACTGTCTCTCAGGGCAGACCTTATTGCCCTCTGCAACTGCCTGAAAGGAGGCTGTAGTGAGGCAGGAGTGGGGCTCTTCTCTCAGGTGACCGGTGACAGAACGAGAGGACACGGTCTCAAGCTTCGCCAGGGGAGGTTTAGGCTGGACATTAGGAAGAAGTTCTTCACTGAGAGGGTAATTGTTCACTGGAATGCTCTGCCTAGGGAGGTGGTGGAGTCACCTNTCCCACTGCATCAGGGGGCTCCAAGCCCCATCCAACCTGGCCTGGAACATCTCCAGGGATGGGGCAGCCACCACTGCTCTGGGCAACCTGGGCCAGGGCCTCCCCACCCTCACAGCAAAACATTTCTGCCCAAGATCTCATCTCAGTCTCCCCTCTTTCAGCTGAAAACCCTTCCCCCTCATCCTGTCCCTGCACTCCTATGGATGGCAAATATCCTTTCTTCATTCAGTTGGTGATAAAGCTGAAGCAGCAAAAGAAGCAGAAGGAACCCAGAAATCTTGATTTCTCTTTATTTGTATTTGAGGTTTCCTTCTCCTCCTCCTTTCTTTCTGTCACTATGCTGGTAATCACCTTGCCATTTCAAAAATGAAATTGCTCCTTTATCAGCCTTGTATTTGTGCTACCCTTAATTACACTCTCACATGGAAATGTCTAAGCAAGTTCTTTATGTCCCACACTCCCTTCATCAACCTCATTAAAGCTATTGGGTCTGGCTTTTCCTGGATAAAAAAAGGACATATGATTTAATCTAAAATTAGCCATTGCAGTTTATCTGACACTCTGTGAGACTGAGCCATTCTTCAACATGTATATTTTTCTACACCTCCCTGCAACCATGTGTAAAACACAACAGGAGAGGGGAGAAACGGAAAAAGAAAGGCAACCTAAAGAAACACCAAGCCAAAAAAGAGGAAAGCAAAGGAGATGATGGTGCCATTCCACAGCGAAGGCTGCTGTAAGTGCCCTCTCTCTACATTGAATGCTATAATATGTTTATGGAGTTAATTACTTCAATATGACACTGGTTTCTCCGTGGATCTAATATATCCACACGAACTGCACCAGAAAGACAAACCTGTGGCAGCTCACTGCATGTCAAGATTTATCCTGGACAATGGACCTTCCTGCTCTGTTAACATTTGCTATAACCACATCCCTCTAATATCCACAGCTAGACTTTGTGTCAGCACCTCTGGGCTTCTCTTCCAGAGCACTGTGGAATCCATAATCCTGGAGTTAGTAACGTACACCTCCTGGAGTGTCACAGCCCCACCTCACACCAAGAGGATTTGAAGCCCAGTAGGGTAACTGGACACTATGAGCCCAGAGACTCATTTAGAATCAGAATCATTTAGGTTGGAAAAGACCTTTAAGATCATCAAATATCACAGTATCACAGTATCATGGTATCACGGTATCATAAGGTTGGAAGAGACCTTTGAGATCATCGAGTCCAACCTATGGCCCAACACCTACACCTACTACCTACACCTACTCCTACTTGTCAGTTACACCATGGCACTAAGTGCCTCATCCAAATTCTCTTTGAACACCTCCAGGGATGGTGACTCCACCACCTCCCTAGGCAGAGCATTCCAGTGAACAATTACCCTCTCAGTGAAGAACTTCTTCCTAATGTCAAGCCTAAACCTCCCCTGGCGAAGCTTGAGACCGTGTCCTCTCGTTCTGTCACCGGTCACCTGAGAGAAGAGCCCCACTCCTGCCTCACTACAGCCTCCCTTCAGGCAGTTGTAGAGGGCAATAAGGTCTCCCCTGAGCCTCCTCTTCTCCAGGCTGAACAACCCCAGCTCCCTCAGTCGCTCCTCACAGGGCTTGTGCTCCAGCCCCCTCACCATCCTCGTTGCTCTCCTCTGAACACCCTCTAACATCTCAGCATCCTTCCTAAACTGAGGGGCCCAGAACTGGACACAGCACTCAAGGTGCGGCCTGACCAGTGCCCAGTATAAGGGGATGATGTCCAGCCCTTAACCTAGCACTGCTGACTCCACCACTCCGCTGTGTCCCAGAGCAAACATGGGAAATTGTTCTTTCCAAGTAATGACCAAGGGGGTGGCTGGAGGACCCAGGTTTGGAGCACAGGGGTCATGGGGAGCGGCTGAGGGAACTGGGGTTGTTTAGGCTGGAGAAGAGGAGGAGAAGAAATGGCCATAAGTTTAGACTGGATATTAGGAAACATTTCCTTGCCAAAAGGGTTGTCACGCATTGGAATAGGCTGCTCAGGGCAGTGGTGGAGTCACCGTCCCTGGAGGTGTTTGAATGATGTGCAGTTATGGTGCTTAGGAACACAGTTCAGTTGTGGAGTTGAAAGTGTGAAGTTTACAGTTGGACTCAATGATTTTAAAGGTCTTTTCCAACCTAAATTATTTTATTATTCTTTGAGACAGATACGGAAAGAGAAAATTCAGTTGTTTAATGTGCTTTTTGAGAAGTTTACTGTGTCCTGCTAGCACCTGCACATCTGCTGAATTTAATGCAACCACTACAAACACTTTTCAGAGCAAAAGGAACTGGTGGAGTCCTGGCAGCATCGCTGCTACCGTAGGCAGCACCAGATTTAAGACTCAATGGCCTCAAAACAAGCCATCAGTGTCAGAAGTCACAAGAAGCCCAACAATGAGGAAGTAGAACGTGGAGAAAGCTTTGCTTCAGTTCTTTCTCTTAGACTTAGTTGAAACTTAAAACCATGAAGCATGTATTGTTCCTTTGCAGGCTTCAGGAGGCTCAGTTCTTAATATTTGCTGTTACAAATACCTGACTGCACTTTTTAGCCACAAACACTTTCACCCCCCCTCAGCACTGTGAGCCACATCCAAAATCCTCATGTGGCTGAAAACCACACGATAAAACCTTGGAGAGCAGAGAGGGGAGGAAGTTTGGTGGTTCACTGGCAGGAAGGGAGTGCAGGTTTCTGGGGGACTCATTGCTTCACTGTGAGACTCCATGGGGCTGAATCACCCCTGCTCTCCTGCTTCCTACAACCGCCAGGAATTCACCTTACCCTGCAAAGCCTTTGGTGGTCACAGCCTCAGCACAAGCAGCTGACTTCTATTATTTGCAAGTCCCATGCAGGCAGCCTGATGGGGTGAACTGCCAGTATTCGTCAGCCCAATCACGTAGTTTGGTAAAGAACACTGCAAGTTGATTTTGCAGCAACCGAACAAGCATTTCCTTGACCAGTTTTAACATTTGTTAAACTCACTTGTTTGCTTTTTGCATATCTGGTACAGTGACAGGAATCTCATGTCTGATCTCTTTCCTGAGCTGCTGCATTTTGTTCGCCGTCAAGCGAACTGAGTGGCTCCAGTTGTTGCCTTCGGTGTGAGTATTGTGGTTTTATTGATGGTACATTTTATCTGTCAGCAGGCTGCCCACTCAGCTGGCTTGGCTAAACCCTTCAGAAGCTCCCAACAGTCTGGTCTGGTGCTAACCAATCTAATTCATGCTTTGTGCCACCTGCAAAATTTGCCACATCACTGATAAATGCACAACTATTATAATGTCACTAATTAGTAGTGAAGTTTATTGGTCTCTTCTCCCAAGCGATGGGACGAGAGGAATGGCCTCAAGTCGTGCCAGGGGAGGTTTAGACTGGATATCAGGAAAAATTTCTTCACCGAAAGGGTTCTCAGACCCTGCTGCTCAGGGAAGTGGAGGAGTCCCCATCCCCAGAGAGATTTAAGAGACGGGCAGATGAGGTGCTCAGCAATATGGTTTAATAATGGACAGGTACGGTTGGACTCAATGATCTCAAAGGTCTTTTCCAACCAAACGATTCTGTGATCCTATTGCCTTCCTCACAGCTCCCTACCAGATGACGAGACCGCTTCTTCCACAACAACACCCACAATATCCACCCTGAAAATGCAGGTGCAGCAGAAGTCCTTATCCTTACCCCCTGCATTCCTTAGGGAAACACAGAGTGGGAGAGTCTCTGAGACTGCTGCCTACATTCAGGATCACCACACACGGAGACGGAGGTGTGTCCTCAGGGCCAGACAGTTACTATGAAATCTCCCTTCCCTCCAGCCAAGCTACAGCAGAACAAACAGGATTTCTTTAGAAAATCCAAACCAGACAATGTCTTTTCCAGTTTTATAATAGCATCATAAAACCTAGCATCCAAATTTACCAGACAGGGGTATTGCACCAAGACAAACAATGGACTTCCAAGGAACGATACAACAAGACAGGGAAGGGCCTGGGTATGGATCTGGGAGGACTTGGCACAAAAATCCCCTCTTCCCTGTCTGGAGTAATGGATCTTTTGCAAATAGCCCTTGCCACTTTCCAGTGAAAATGCAGAAGACAGGAGTCTGAGCTGGATGAGACGCTGCCTCCCAGACCAGAGCTGTGCAAAGAAGCCTAGCATGAAGGTGTTACCACGAACATCATCTTGCCCTTGCATGGGATATCACCAGCTCAAATATGATTTAACACTGGAAGGGTTACACTGTCAAAGAGGATCACCTCACAGGCAGCAAACCTAGAGCTGCTGCTTGGTAAAACACTGGGACAGGGACTGCCCCCTGCCACAGGTACAGCACAGCGCCTGAAGCAATGGGACCCTCATTTTGAGTGGACATTAATTCAACAGCAAAACAGGATCAATCCACTGGTAAATAGCTTGGACTCATGGGGAATCCCTCAGAGGCTGGGGGGTACTAAATCTTCCCTTAATCTGACATGGGAAGAGCGACTGGGCAGCCACTGCTCCCATCCCTAGGTGCTGCAGTGCCTCTGGAGCTCAGAGCTCTCTGCCAATGCAGAGGACATGGATGGATGTGCCCCAACAAGAGCCCTGTCCTTCTTATGGTTGTTAGTGGACAGCAGATTAAAATATCATGAACGCAGCTTCCTCTCAGGGCTACTGCTCTGATCAGCTTCCTCACACACTCCAGGTCCATGGCTGCTCGTGGCTGCAGGATGGAATAGCAGAGAGACACCACGATGAGCTTGCCAACTGCAGACATCTCATGCCTGACTTGAAAACCTGCAGCTTTGGTGATGTCGCTTGCGCAAAAGGAGCAACAAGAAACACATAGAAAGCCAGCACATCTCAACTCTGAGTTTCCATGGCCATTCCAGGATTTATGGAGGAAAGAATTAAGGTCTAAAACAACCCCACACTCTTTAGACTCATCCGATGGATTCTATAATTTGTGGTTATAAAATAAAGAAACCCTTTACGCAGAGCGAAGGTTGTCAAGAGACAGCACGGACTGGCAGGAAAAGCAATGGATGAGGAAGGAGGAGACAGGAGCAAAACGAGTTACTTTCAGATGCAGAACAGGGGAGCTGGACTGGCTAAGAGTCATTGACATCTCCAGCTACTGCAAGTCTAACAAAAAGAAATGCAACTGATATTCAGCTGCGAGTTTCCCAGATTTGGGTGAACTTCCTTTCCATCCCAAAAGACATGGGCTAAATCCACACTGGATACTAACAATGAAAAAGGCAAACAGATCTACCTACGCTATCCTCCACGTTAACTAAACAAATACAACTGAAAGTGTTGCTCAGATTTGCAGGGTTGGGTCCCAGGGGTGATCCAGGTCTTTGCAGAGGAAGCACCCACCAAACCAAGCAAACCAAAGCTGGGATTTACCGCTCTCCCTTCAAGGGCCACTTCCAGTTGGGACTAACAACTGCGGAAGTGTCTCCTGGACTCTGAAAGTCACCCTGGTGAGACTGTGAGCTCACCTGTGTGCAAAAAGGCAAGGTGTGAATAGACATGGTTGTGGGTATCTCCTGTCCTTCCTCCCCAGCCCTGACACGCTGAGAGAGGAGATGCTGGTGGGGCTTGGGGCACCTGCTGAAACGTGAAGGACATGTCTGGATGGTCGGAGCAGGGAGACATTCCTTACTTTTTTCAAGTGC
Organism: Geococcyx californianus; assembly: GCA_013389885.1. NCBI lineage: Eukaryota > Metazoa > Chordata > Aves > Cuculiformes > Neomorphidae > Geococcyx > Geococcyx californianus. The sequence goes on from VWPV01016316.1 coordinate 22,835, forward strand.
TCTCGTCAATGCCTTGGCAGTGTGGCACCCACTGGCACTGGAACCAAAGAGCAGGTCTTGCCGTGTTTCCACCTTGAAACAGGACTAGACGTCTCTGCACAAAGTGAGCAGGATCACATTTTGTCATGAGGAGCCACGGGAAAATGCATTAAAACTTGCCTATATTATTTTTTCACATAGAAACGAGTGAGGATCGTCTCTAAAACCAAGAGCTTTAGAACCATGACAAGATGCCATGCCAAGCACACAATAGGAACTCAAGTTCCAAGCCCAGGGCTGTTTTCCAGGCCATAAACTCTATTAAATTTCTCATGGCCCAGTAATGAATATTAGCAGAAATACATAGGTTGGTAAATCATTTTAGTAGATTTAATTTCACTATGCAAAGTGGGAATCTCTTCACAAATACCTTTTTGTGATCTTTTTCTCTTTGTTAGCAGCTCAGGACTTGCTTATATTTCACATTTATGTCCCATTCACAAATGGAGCACATCCCAACTATTTATCATTTATCAGGAATTATCTTAATGTAACAATTGGAAAGCATTGAAGAACAATGCCTTAAGCCTGGGGGACTCGGGGCTGTTTAGTCTGGAGAATCACAGAATCATAGAATGTCCTAAGTCAGAAGGAACCCAAAAGGATCATTGAGTCCAACTCTCTACCTGGAGGTGTTCAAGGCCATGTTGGATGGAGTTTGAGCAATATGATTCAGTGGGAGGTGTCCCTGCCCATGGCAGACGGGTGGGACTGGATGATATTTAAGGTCCTTTCCAACCCAAACTATTGGATGATTCTACGACAGGCACACCAGTCATGCCCAGGACAGTGCATCTGCTCGCATGGAAACCACCACACCTTAGCAGTGCTGCTGGCCCACAGAGCAAAACATCCCCATGGCTTCCAGCAAAGCTGATCACCGTGACTGGAAAAATCACATGGATTTAGCAAGAACCTCTAAAGGCAACCTCAGGAATAAATGTGTCTCGTTGATTTCCTCTCTGCATGAATCTGAGCATAGATAGGAGGAGGAATTTCACGGCACTGTAAAAACTACTCATCAAAGGCCCAAGTTACCCTTTCTGTATTTTATAATATCCCTGGTGGGTTCTCACAACTCAGGTTTTTACCTAAGTCAATTTTCCACATTTCCTTGAATGGGAAACAATGCAGTGGGTGTATCCCCACAGTGCACTCCTTGTGATCCCAGCTCTGTCAGCATGACCTCGGTGGCACTAGGGCTGCGTGGGACATGCCAGCTGCTGCAGGAAGGATGCTAGCACCATGGGTGGCCAAGGCACTGTCCAAAGGCAGATCAGTGATTCTCCAGTCTGCCTACAAAACAATAAACACTGGCAGACCATGTATGTCACTGAAAAAAAGCCACACGATTTGCTTGCTATAGCAGTGCCCTGTGACAAGGCAACCAGGCCACCAGGATGCACAGGTGTCCTTGTAGAAACGTCAAGTCAAAGGAAAACTCTCCTGATGTGATCAGATCTGGGACACTGGGTTCAAGTTTCTGCAATTTAATAATGTGAAGGATGCCAGTAAACCTAAAACAAATGGGAGCTAAACAACATCTCTGGTGAAGGGGATTCATGCAAAGATTAATTTTGCAATATCATAGAATCACAGAATGCCCTGAGCTGGAAGGGACCCACAAGGACCATCGAGTCCAACTCCTGTCCCTGCCCAGGACACCCCAACATTCGCCCCGTGGGGCTGAGGGTGTTGGCCAAATGCTGCTGGAATATTGTCAGGCTGTGAGTGCTTCCCTGGGAGCTGTTCCAGTGCTCCACCACCCTCTGGGGGAAGAACCTTTTCCCAATGTCCAACCTAACCCTGCCCTGGCATCTTCCTGCCATTCCCTGGGGTCCTGTCACCCAAGAGGTGAGGAAAGCAGGGAGGAAAGCATATAAAAAGTTAATGATTCAAACATCATGCTGAACCACAGCCTGTGAAAGGTCTAGGGACTGGCTAATGATCTGGAAAGAGCTACATGACGGTCAGGATGGAGAAACATTTCTTTATTATTGACAGTTAATCCTAAGAACTACAGAGTGAAACCAAGGAATGGAAAATCTAAGCTAAATGTGAAAGCAGATGGGCAGTGTCTTCAAGTAGGTTTACCCTGCACAAAAGAGAAGCATGGATGTAAGCAGTACAACACCTCTTGGATGTTCAGCCTTTAAAGCACCTTTCAATGAACTCAGCTTCTTGCTGTAAATTCACTGGAAGAGCTGACAAGAATTTTGACACCTCTGTAACACCCAGAGGCGTCTCCGAAGGTGGACAAACAGCCAGAGTGAAAGCAATACAGAAAATCCACACAAACACCCTGAATTCACAGGAGAAGCTCTTAAAAGCATAAAAACACAGGCCAGAGACTGCCTTTTAAAGGCCTTTCTCCATCAGCAAACCCTTTTGACAGCAGAGACCCTTTGATTAAGGATGTGTTGTGGGCTACAGAGACAAGAGGATCCACAGCTCTGCACCTGCAGGACTGCTCCACCGACAGCTGGATCAGCTGATCCCTGACCCAGAACTGGCTCTCCACCAGGGTGGTGTGGCCAAAATAGACCATGGGATTTCCTACAATAAAATTAATCCAACACAGAACAAGCAGAACACCAGCAAACGTTGTATATGGATGTCAAACTTTAAAAACAGCGCAGTTTTATACTACTCCTCCAAATGTTATACTTGAGTGAAAGTTTGATTGAATTTTGGGTTGTGGCATCAGGCCTTTTCTAGTCTATTAGAAGTAAAATGACAGCTATACTCATTATGGATCTGTCTGCTGTTACGGAACTTCACCCTCTCTACATTTTAATCATCCAATTGTCATTGCAATCCGCTATAAGCCCACTCTATTTCAGAAAAAAAAATCAATGTAAATAGTACTACACTGGTTTAGACACGCCGAAACCCTGGCTTTGATTACTAAAATGCAATTAGAGGTGAAATCAGACTGAAAAATGAAAGTCCATTTAGTGCTAGGTGCAGGTATTTCAGTGCAACAGGCATGCATCACCCCTGCCAGGTGCTCAGCTTCGCCACCTAAGAACGCAGAAATGTGGAATTCCATCGATTGTGTGCACAGGCTAATTAGTCCCTCCCAGGCTTCCCTTCCATTAAGGCCAATTGCAAGAGCAGAAAGGTAACGGAAAAACTTCCACAGCCTCTCACTACTTGTTTAATGATGGGGTCATGTGTCCTTATTCTCAGAAGATGCTAAAGTCAAACAGTTAGCGGAGCGCACAGGCGATCTCAACACCTCATTCCACCACCACAGTGGCACAAACGGGAAAGAAAACCAATATGAATTAGCTGCTGCTGTGTTTTGTAATGACAAGGACATCACAAAACGTCACTTCTGCCTTCAACCTCTACGTGCTTCTTTCCAAAGTGCTTCCTGTATCAGAATAAATTAATGCTGCCAACGCCAGGCTGGGATTTTTTTTTCCCAGCACCAGTCAGACACGATAGGTCAAGGTACAAAAGTCCAGAGGATTAAGCACACACACACTGTTCTCAGGGCACTGCTCCAACACCGCCCTTCCCTTTTGAAGATCAAATCCAAATAGAATAAAACACTAGATAAAAAACCCAACCACCACAAACTCACACAGCTGATTCATAAAATATTCAAGGAGAAAGTCTAGCATGGAAATCCCCACAGACGACCTGTCTCAATCCCAGTTCTTCCTCCTCCGCCCCCATCAGGACTGATTAAACACTTTCCGGAGATTCTGACATTAATGACTCCATCCGACTCTACGTGACTCTCGTCTTACACAGATACTGCTTGTTCTCAAAACAGCTCTTTGTGTGACTGTTTTTCTAAGTGGTACGAACAGTTCTGGATGCCGCCACTGCTTAAATCACAGGCTGACTTCTTGCCCTTCTGTCGCTTGGCGCGTCAAGGAGGAAGGACTGGGTTTAATGGTCTCCTCCAGAGCTTTATTCCTAAGGCCTAACTGTGCTCCCTGTATTCCTGGAGGCACGGTAGGGTCTCTAACACCAAGCAGATCATCAAATTCTTCAATCATATCAGAATCACAGACTCAGAGAATCATAACATCACAGAATGGTTTGGGTTGGAAAGGACCTCAAAGCCCATCCAGTGCCACCTCCTGCCATGGGCAGGGACACCTCCCACTGGGTCAGGGGCCTCCAAGCCCCATCCAACCTGTCCTGGAACACCTCCAGGGATGGGGCAGCCACCACTGCTCTGGGCACCCTGGGCCAGGGCCACTCTTGTGAGAAAACATTTTTTAGTAACATCACATCTAAAACTCCCCTTTTCCAGAAAAAAATGTTTTGGACTGAGGTCAGTTACAACTCAAGAATTATTTCAAACTGTACTGAGGTTGTTGATCTAAAAGATCTAATTGTCTACAGCAACCCCTTCTGCCCACTACTCCTGTTGCATGGTTGTTAGCTCCAGGAGTTTCCCCCCACTCTATTTTGAAGCTGCCAGCAATACAGCCTAGAGTTTAGCTTAGCACAGCTACAAACAGCTGAAGACATGCTCGTTATAGGATTTGGGTTCTGAGATGCACAGACATCAGTGCATTTTGTTGGTGCCTTTCTTTGTGCCTGCCTAAAGATCCACCTGTTTCTGACGCTTTTAGGGTACACACAACACCTCCTCATTCAGCTTGAGCACCGTCACATCACACCTAACTCCACATTTACATTGAGCAGCTTTATTCTACACCATTTGCTGAAAGGCCGATGCTATTAATTAGCTTTTTTTTTACATTTGGTGACTTCTTGAGAAGTAGAATTTTCAGGAACGCAGAAGAAATCCAGTCCTCTGCAAGGTCAAGTCCATTCTTTATAGTAATCTTGATTTGAGTCAGTTGTTACTAACACGGGTAAGTACTATCAATGCTTCATTCTCTAATTAGTCCATTTTTTGACTGCTGAAATGCACACACTATAGAAATAAGTCGATCTGTGATGTAAAAGTCAGTGGAGTCTCCTGAGAGCCATATTTTGCTTGCTGGAGTGACACTTTCTTGCGACTCAAAGTTTATTCCATTTGCAGATTAATTTTCTCTGGCTTTCAGTCACCTCCTGGCCTGTTGGGGACGTAAGAGGATGTTCAGCATCTCTGGGTCTGATGCATGGGCTGTCCAGAAGACTTCATTTTTGAGGACTTCTTCCCAAAGCCATCCATCTCCCAGACATGGTTGTCTCTCCTCGAGCTCTCTGCTTGCTCATTTTTGACTCAGGTTTATATTTCGCCAGCCACTGTCATTTTAGTCATTAAGATGCAGCAGAGGGGAGTGCTGTTATCAGAGCAGCCTCGGTTACCTAACATGAGTCAAGGTGATAAAAGCTGCCATGGGACAAGCTGAGCAACCACCGACTCCTGTGACTACGTTACAGAGCTGCATTTTCTCTTCTGTCACAACATCTGATACCAGCCTTGTTCTCCAGCCTCGCAGAAATGAATAAATATCTGACTGACAACTTACACCTTAAAGGAACCTGTGGGTCTTGGGCAAAGGGACAGAAAAAAATCAATGCTGTCCCTGGACACTCCCCGTTGCTACATTGCTTAGTTTTAAATTATGAAGAGGTGGAATGTCTTCATTTCAATTGAGAAACAAACTCAACTGACACAGAACAGAAGGCTGTGTTAGAAATTCTTTTCTACTATTCTGTCCAAAGTTATATTTATATTGTTTCATGCAATTATTGCTTCATCTTCTCCAAGTAATACCTCTGTTTTTAGAGCCCACAAACAGAGCTGTCCCAACTACGATCACTGGAATTACTGGTAGACAGGCAGGGAAAAAGAAGCCATCAACTGGCATTTACTTCAGGGCTGCATCAGAAGAAATGTAACCAGCAGGACAAGGGAGGCATTCCTGCCCCTCTACTCTGCTCTCATGAGACCTCACCTGGAGCCCTGTGTTCAATTTTGGAGCCCTCAGCACAGGAAGGACCTGGAGCTGTTGGAGCGAGTCCAGAGGAGGCCACAGAGATGATCCAAGGGCTGGAGCACCTGCATGCAAGGACAGGCTGAGAGAGTTGGGATTGTTCAGCCTGGAGAAGAGGAAGCTCCAGGGAGACATTAGAGCAGCTCCCAGTGCTGAAAGGGGCTCCAGAAAAGCTGGGGAGGGGCTCTGGATCAGGAAGTGCAGGGATGGGATGACGGGGAATGGTTTTCAGGTGAAAGAAGGGAGATTCAGGTGAGATATCAGAAGGAAATATTTTGCTGGGAGAAGAGGAGGCCCTGGCCCAGGTTGCCTTGAGCGGTGGTGGCTGCCCCATCCCTGGAGGTGTTCCAGGCCAGGTTGGATGGGGCTTGGAGCCCCCTGATGCAGTGGGAGGTGTCCCTGCCCATGGCAGGGGGTGGCACTGGGTGGGCTTTGATGTCCCTTCCCTTCTGTGATTCTGTGATTCTATAAATCTGCACCGCAGCAGCCAATTCAGTAAGGTCTTTAACATAGAAAAGACATTTTATGCTCAGTCTGAATGCTAATTGCTTTTGTGGTGAGACATACACAGCTGAGACTTGATGAAGTTGCTTGTTTCTTTGGTAAAAAAAAATCCAATACTGCACATATTTAGACTAAAATACTGTTGCATTAAAAAAGTTGAGTTTCTGCACATAACAAAAAACAGTAATTAAGATGAACACCACACAAGGAAAATTTAGCTGCATTGTTCTGCTACTGCTCTGGAGCGAGGCGCTCCGAGCCCAGCTCCCTGGTGCTCCAGCCTCATGTGACTGTTTACCCCTCCATGGTGGGAATACAAACAGGGGGCACAGTGCTGCTGGATCTGAGCGGTGCATTTGAAAACCTCTTTACACTTCGCCGAGTAGGACAAGAAACAGTAAGGAAACTGAGATCAACAATGTCCACTGTTAACTCATGGCTCCTAAAGTTGTTTCACCCAAGGTGATGAGGCCCTGGCCCAGGCTGCCCAGAGCAGTGGTGGCTGCCCCATCCCTGGAGGTGTTCCAGGCCAGGTTGGATGGGGCTTGGAGCCCCCTGATGCAGTGGGAGGTGTCCTTGCCCATTGCAGGGCGTGGGATGGGATAGACTTTATGGTTCCTTCCAACCCAAACCAGTCTATGATTCTATGATTACTGGAGAGCTCTGACCTGCAACATAAACAGACCAAATAAATGGCAAAGAAGCTCTTGGTGATAACAAGGAAGACTCAGAAGTTAAAAGAATTGAATAGACCAAACCTATGCATTTTTTCAGTCCTAAGTTTGATGCCTCAAGAGAATGATGCCAGAGCCCATTTTATCCTGATAGATAAGGGGAGCCCAGTCTGGACCAGCGTTTCCACACTGGTGTGATGGGATGGCCAGGACTGTTTGCTCGTGCTTCTGGAGCCTTGTGCAAGTGTATCCTTCAACCCTGTCTTATAGGACCCTCCTTTATAGGATCCTTGTGTTTCCTTATTGTTTGGCCAGGCCACCTACTTAAATCCTCTGAGTACTCCAATTGAAAGAAAGGAAATTTTCAGACATTCTTATCTAAGTAAAACTTGTAAAGCATTTCACACGATGAACAAAACGTATTTTTTGATGCAGCTGACTCACCTGAGCAAATTCCAAGAGCTCCCTGCAAGCAGTGGAGGTGCTACTCCTTTCTCTCAGAGAATGTAATAGAGGGATCACTGGTTACTTCCAGCTTCCCTTTAGGATCAGCCAACTTTAGAAACGCTGATCATGTTATTATTAACATCCACACAGATTAAGAATGGATTCTTCTATATAAGAGAGCCACAATAATGACCCAGACAACACCCGCTCACTAATGGATGTCTACTTTGTCACGTCTGCTTTCCTCTCCCTGCCTCATGGGACGTCAGCCCATCTTCCTTATTTCTGAAAGGCTTCGGCAAGAATGCCTTTATAGTGACCTCCTACATCTTCGTTCCCACCGCTCAGCGATGGGCTCTGGGAGCACCCCAGGAAGAAGTCCTAAGAACAACGGAAGAGTGAAAGAAAAGAAAACTTCCTCTCAAGTTCCTCCGCCTCCAACGTTGCCCACTGGAGAAGTTTTCCTCTGGGAACACAGTCTCCCTCTCTAGTCTGTAAAAAGCAGCTGCTGTAAAAAGCACTTGGCTCTCACTTGTAGGTGTGTGGGGGCTTGGGAGGGGAGTGCTGTTCAGGAACTGTTTTCATCCCCGTCCTTTTGTTACTCAGCAATAGAAACCCAAACACTGCTCCTCCAAGTGTAGAAGGCTTCCAGCAGCTCCAGCAAGAGCCCTGCAGGGAGTATTGAATTTCATTTACTTCTTCACCGGCGATATGAATACCCATCCATAAACTGCTGGCACAATAAAAAGTGAACGTCTCAAACTGCCACTAGCAATAACACAAACCCCATCCAAGGGGCGGCCTGGTTGTGCTTTGAAATAACAGGAAGTGCCTTGATTTCAAAGAATCTTGGACCTGAATCCGATATCCTGCACATCGTGGAATAACTTCTTGAAGACAAATGCTTGATTTCCAAATGCCCTCTTTCACAAGACAGCCCAGTCAGACCCTGCCGCCAGTCCCATGTGAGGCGTCAGAGAAAGCCAGGGAGCAGGCTGGGAGCAGGAAGGTGATTTTTCAGGAGAAATGATCTCCTCTGGAAAGATTTGGGCAAGTAGGTGCTCTGGGTGGGACTGGCATCATCAGCTGAGTCCTTCAAAGTTTCATGCAACATGCATTTCCACGGGCTAACCTGTGGTTGACCTCAACATGTTTAAGCACCTCTCCTTCCTAGCAGGACCCTGGGGGTCTCCTGCCAGCTGACCCTCCTGAGTTACATACCTCAGCTACTGGAAAGTGGAGTGGAATGGACAGTTTCCACCAAATCTGACACTTCCCTAGGTGAGGTTCCATTCTCCAGTGAAAGCTCTTAATAAGTGATAACAATAAATAACAATAGTAGATCGGATTTATTTCTATAGCATAGAGGCTAAAAAGCCTCTGGCTGTATTGAAATGTAGTAAACAAAAGCAAATCCAGCTGCCTGGTCTCTTTTCTCCCTATACTTCACAAATCCATACACAAAACGTTAGTACAAACAAGCCAAGAACCACTAGTAAGAAAAATACTCAAAGTATCACTTTGCAGTCTGTTCCTGCCCTGGACCTTGACGGTTGATGAGTTTCTGATCTCCAGATATAAATACCACTGACAAAATACCCAAAGTCACTTAGGTTATTATGGCATCTTGACATCCCTGAGGATCTAATGGACTGGACTTAGATTATTACCTACAAGTAGACCATCACGTCAGCCCTCATTCTGCTCTCCAAGACCTAAGGGCTGTAATTATTAATGGAATTCTGTACGTTATTGTGCTAGATAGAGAAATGCTTCAAGGAAATGTGAGCCTCAGACTCATCCCAAACCTTTACCCATCCTTCAAACTGGATCCGAGACAAACCAATTTGTAAGAACTGATTTAATTATTTCTCATTTCCTTTGCTTCCTGCCTCCTGTCAAGGCCAAGCAAGGAAATGAGGACTAATCCCAATGAGGCCTGAGATATCATCAGTCCAACTGGACAGCAGAAACATCAGGACCTGCATAAGAAAGTTTTGCCCTAGCAAATTTCAGATTCTAGAGAGGTAAGAGATTCCAGATGAGCTGGAGTGAAGCGTCTTGACCCTCGGGCACTCATCTGCGAGTAGCAGGATCAGATTTCAATCCCTGCTCTTCTCTAATAATGACAAGGAATAACCATCCCACGGGGAGGACCGGTGCCGTGAAACACCTGACAAGAAGCATCAGCCCCACTGAATCTATGCACTCTGGAATACACATTGTTGGAAAGATGTTCTTTTAGTGCTTCTAAAGCCAAAATATGGCCCCCAGTTCAACCTGTCCTCAAGCTAATGTGAGAGCATGGACACAGGCTGACAGTGGGGTTGAGAAGAGGTTTCCTTCAGAGGGCATGAACTGGTTCCATGCATTGTTGACCAAGTTCTTGTGAGCCACACAGCTCACTCCTCCAGCCCAGAAGATCTGAAAGGAGTTTAGTCATTGCTATTCCCACATCTGTAAGAAATGACAGTTCCCTGAAGACCATCCCCCACCAGCCATGAAGTCTTCAGGCAACATTTCCAACCTCCCCATGGCTTTCTAGGGCTTTTCAGCCACGGGCTGAGGGACGCCCCTTCCCATCTTGCTGCTCCTCCCCGGGGCATCTTCACAGTCAGAATTTCTGCCTTGAGCAACTGAAAAAAGTTTGTGTTTTTCCTCTTCTTCTATTCGTGCAACACCCAAGATATCCCAGAGAGAGGGAGCTGGATCCTGTTCTCTCTTGCACATAATCAAAGCAATGATTTAGGCAGCTTCAATCACACATGCAAAGAAATTGAAGGAAACAGGGCAGTGCAAAGGTAACCAGGGGTAGAGCCTTCATTACCCATGATGATGTGTGAGGAGGTGAGTGAAGCCAAAGTTGTGCTTGCAGGACTTATGGTTCAACCCCCTCCTCTTTTGACTTGGAACTGAAGCAAGTTAGATATCACAATTATTGAGGAAAAAATCTGGAAAACCCGTAAAGCTATTTTCCCAGTCATTTTTCTGCAGCTGAACTTCAAAAACTGAAAAAACCCAACTCTCTCTCAGGCATCACAGTATCTCAGTATCATAAGGTTGGAAAGACCTTTGAGATCATTGAGTCCAACCTACGACCCAACACCTACACCTACTCCTACTCGTCAACTGCACCGTGGCACTAAGAACCTCATCCAGTCTCTCCTTAAACCCCTCCAGGGATGGTGACTCCACCACCTCTGCTTTTAGCCAGTGCATTTGAGAATTGCTGTGCAAAAGTTCCAACCTATAATGATTATAAAAATAATAAAAGATACAATTATGCCAAAATCACTCTCTTTCGTAGCTTAAGCAGTATCTGTGCCCACCCTAAGTGATTTCTTCTGTAGAATCATAGAATGTCCTGAGTTAAAAGGGTCCCACATATCCAACTCCTGTCCCTGCCCAGGACACCCCAACATTCACCCCGTGGGGCTGAGGGCATTGGCCAAATGCTGCTGGCATATTGTCAGGCTGTGAGTGCTTCCCTGGGAGCTGTTCCAGTGCTCCACCACCCTCTGGGGGGAGAACCTCTTCCTAATAGCAGGATTTCAGAAGTCCCTAAATATTCTTTAGCCGTAACCAGTTTCACGTCCTGCCTGTTTCACAAACCAATTCTACAGATACCACTTTACAACTGGAGATAACGGATCAATGTCAGGCAAATGTTTTCCTAAGCCCCAGCAGCAGAGTGGTTCTCACGGGACCGTCGTTCAGCAGCAACGGCTGTGCAGGTCTCTCCGCTCCAGTGGGGAGACCCTCACTTTTCAAGGATGCAGCACAACCCCCTGCATTCCTGCAAGGGCCACGGGACTGCGCTGCTCGGTCTGTTCCCAGACGTTGTGCTACGCTTGGGGGTGAGATCAGAGACATAAGCAGCAAACCAGCTGGGAAATGAGTAAGGCAGGGATGCAGCCCCGTAGTCGCCGGCACCGAGACACACCGGCAGCATGGATTTCACTCCAAAGAACGCGGAGCTGGTGGGAGGTGGAGAACGGCTCCCAAGTCACTAAAGGAAAATGCCACAAGTCCAGCCACCTCCCCTGTGGGTTGAAAGGGACTGTGAAATAATCCCTCCTTGGAAAGTTTCCCATGGAACTCTCGCAGAGACAGCAGAGAGAGAAAAATGTGCCAATATTTGTGTGGACAAGTGGTGCAGAGCACCAGGATTGGGGGAAGGGGAGAGGGTTTAAACAGGATGAAAAATATATATATTAAAAAAAAAAAAGTCCTCTGGGAGCCCCAAGGTCTGCTGGTGACGTTGAAGGGCTTTCGTTTTGAGCCTCCAGCTCAACATTCAGGTTGAAATCTGTCCCGGGGGCATGGCAGTTTTCTGGTAGCTCACAAAAATAAAAAAGCAGCTGGTATTGTGGCTGAGCTCCTCTCGACCGCATCTCTCACTGCTCTCATCAGCTTCATTTCAAGGGTCAGAACAAGTCTTCTTCACCCCCCTTCTGCACACAGTGACTTTGTGACCCAGTGCTGCAGGTCCAGTACCTTGCACAAATAAAAGAGGAATATTTTCCAGGACAGGAACTCAAGATTTGTCTTAACGTGGTGCCCACAGTCCACTATGCAGACACTGCACACCAAATAAAAAACTGGTTTCTACCCTACAGACATCTTGCCCCAAGGATGTATGAAAGCAGGACAGATGGACACTAGTGGATAGCACGGGAAAACAACAGGATAGAACTGGACATAGAATCACAGAATCATCCAGTTGGAAAAGACCTCTCAGATTATCGAGTCCAACTGTAGACACGGTGATGTGCTGAGACGTCCTGGCACAGCAGCCTAAATGTCATTGTCATCTCTGTAACCAGCTCAGAGTAGAGGTGAGTCGAAGGAGGAAAAAGAATTTTCAGATGTTTTCAGAGAGCACTTTTCAGCAGGGAAGAAAGGTTTGAAAATGTAGTGCATGGGGAGTGGAGAGCGTTGTCATCATTTAAAGGCAGGAGATGACATTTTTGTAATCAAACAGAGACAACAGGCAGGGTGGTACCGAGCTGTGGGGAGTCGTTAGTGACACCAGCTTGTGTTTGATGTGATAGCGAGTGAAAAGGCAGTGCAAGAGGATGCAGAGAGGGCTCCATGTGAACAAAGCACCATGGAAATTACTTTTTCCTTCCATTTACCAAAATGGACTGAGACAGACCCAGACTGCCACTGTCAGCGTGCACAATAGGACACAGCAAAGGAACTGGATGAGCACCTGATGAATTTTGCTCCTATGTATGGAAAGGAAAGGTTAGATTCAAGGCTTGTGCAGGAAAAGTTGGTAAAGTGTGAACCTGATCTGAATGTACCAGGGAGAAGCCCTGCACAGGGAGAGCTCCCCCAGATAACAGCAGGAAGCTGTTGTTCTTGAGTGCAATCTTGCAAATATGGCGAGGATGGAGAGCTTGCAGCACAGCACGTTTCTTCCAGGTTGAACTTGAGCTGAGGATTCCCCATTTCACACCAGACACCTGCAAGCTGCCCGCCAAAGCCAAATGAGTCCTGCAGACAGGAACACTCCATAGGCCTGAATACTCCGGTGGCACCATCTACAGCTGCAGGGTTTGCACACGTTCATCAGAGAAGAACAGAGTCAAGTTTCATCACTCATGCTGCCTTTCTGCAGGGCATCAGTTATGTGACAACAAGGACAAGCAACTTGCAGCTCTCTCCTGAGGCTGGAGAAAGGGTGGGGTGCCAGAAGCCGGAAAAAACTCCTGAGGAACAGGGAAGAGAACTCCATTCCCTCCTTCGAGATGAGTTGGTGCCTGGAAGTGGATCTTGATGAGCTCAACAGCACGTGGTTTATTGCAGACAAGAGCAAACACATCCAGACTGTGTCACAGTCGTGAATAAAGACCATTTTCCACGTATTTCAGGAAACTCCTTTCTGCACTAACACTTCAGATACTTTCTCTTTAAAAAAAAACCAGATTGAAATATCATATAAATCCCTGCCCAGAGCTCTTTCTCTCTGTATTTTCCATGTGTGCAAGGGAGTCTGTAAACATACCAGTATATCATGCTCAGTTTTGCTGAGACTAAATGCATTCTGGTTCAGCTCATGGCACTTTTCCCAAGCCAGGGAGGGACACACAGGCTTCTGGGGGTCTCTCATGCACAGGTCTCCACGTGGGACACGTGGGCTTGTTTCCAGCTAAGCCTCTACTGGAAGACGTGCTGCTGGCTGAAGATGAGGTGACACAAAGCCCTGCAAGAATCTGAGGCAACTCCTTAAAACCACTCGTCTTCCCCTCTCTTAGATAAACACTGAGGGGTAGGAGGCTGCCAAGAACCACCAGCACTCGTGGGATCACCATACAGCTGGGAGTTCCCTCGACGGTTCCATCTGCGGAGGAGCTTGAAGCCATCTGATCCCAGGCACAGTTCACGAACCCTCTGCTCCAGATGTGACCTCAGCTGCTGGAGGCCTCGTTGGTTCTGGTGACACGACTCACACTCCTTAAGAGGCGGCAGGAAGGCCGCAGAGGCTGTGTGTGCAAAAATAACCAGCTGCCGTTACAGCTCGCCAGCACTTCTAGGCTGTGCAGGAAAAGGAGGACCACGCAATCCCTTTCAGAAGGAGGGGGTGTAGAGTTAGAAGCATTTTAACTCTGCTCTTCACTGCAAGAAATAAAAACCTCCCTAAGCTTCAGAAAAGAGCCCCGAGAGCGCTTTAAACTGAAGTGCCCTGGAGAGCTGCTGTGCGGCGCGACAGGGCTGCGCCACGGCCCAGCGGCGCAGGGGCAGAAATCATCATGACTTTCTCTGCTGCTAAAGTCAAGCTGCAGATTGCAAATGCTCACAGGACCTAAGGGCAGAGCACAGTATGGGACTGGCTGCTCTCAGAGCTCCTCTGTTTTCACAGGCTGCTGCCATCTACAAATACCCTTCATAAAGCACTAGCCCTGGCCACCAACCCGGGCAATGCCAGAGCCGTGCAAAAAACCGCTTCCCCAGCACCACCACTGCCCATCGCCCGAGTATGCATGCGCCAAATGTTACTGGGTCTTGAATTCTTATTAAAATCTGATCAGTCTTTAGCCTAAACTCCCCAAGGCTCTGATTCATGCTCTGCAGCTCTCTAGCAGCACGGTACTCCCATGACAGTGACGCAGGGACCTTGTGCACTACAGTGTCCCTCCCCAGTGACCAACTCCAATTACCTGACAGCCTCCAGGTCCCTCACCCCGCAGCAGCTCTCCTGCCAAGCAGAGCAATGTATTTTTAGTAATGAAGGTCTTTTCTGAGTTTGAATTTGGAAAAGGTTCTTAAGCCCGAAGAGGGGAAATTGAGATGAGATCCTGGGGAGAAATGTTTTGCTGTGAGGATGGGGAGGCCCTGGCCCAGGTTGCCCAGAGAAGCCCTGGCTCCTCCATCCCTGGAGGTGTTCCAGGCCAGGTTGGATGGGGCTTGGAGTCCCCTGATCTGGTGGGAGGTGTCCCTGCCCATGGCAGGGGGGTTGGAACTGGATGGGCGTCACACTTCCAGCCCAAAGCCCGTATGATTCTATGATTCTATATTATCAAAACCAGCTTTCAGGCACGGGCTGCTCCGACTTACTTCAGGCCAGCATTTTGCAGATGACCCCATGCTTGGAAGTGCTCTTCGATCTTGCAAGAGGACTGAAACACATCCAGTCGAATCTCAGAAAAGCAGCGTAAGTGCTCAGCCTCTTGCAACCTTGAAAACCACATAATTCTGCCATTAAATAGTTTGTTTAAATAAGAATGGCAAGAAATCCACAAGCATTGAAAACCACTGGTTTAACTGCTGATCTAAAACATCTGCAAGAAACATCCACTCTTTGAAAGCACCGCTACTGTGCTGCGAACCCAACCAAGAGTTACACAAACCAGATCAATCACAGCTGGGGTCTACAAAGCCAAAGCACCCAACAAGTAAAAAGGTTTAGAAAAACTACAGAAATCTGATTATTCCCCCATGTTTAACATACCAGATGTGAATAAAGTTTAGAGACGAGAGCACCCAAGCATTCAGAAAAACATGAGCTTCCAAGAAACTGAACAACTGTGCAGAGATGCCAGGTGAACATCATCACAAGAGTTAGCCAAGACCCTGCCTGTGATCTCCCACTGGAGCACCCGTGCTTCCAGTTTATAGAAATCCTGTAATCCCTCAGTCTTATCTCTACACCAGCAAAAGCATCAAAACAGAGCAGTAAAAATATCTTATTAGGTCACTTTGCCTTTTGTCTGAGGTTCTACACACAAAGCAGCACACAGTTACGGTCAGTCTGGAGTCATATTTTTTTAACATAAATTAAATGCATGAATTTCACATGTGTTTTTAAAGATGGACCCCCCTACCCACCCTGCCTTTTCACCCAATTTGTGCAACTGCCTGGGCAGCAGCAGGTCCTTCAGGCCAGAGAAATGACTTTGAAGATTTGTAGTGAGTAATCAGAGCTTTCTCTCACTCCTTCATCCTGGAGAAACTGAGCTGGGCTGACAGCTTCCTTATGGCACTCTGTGATCCAGAGGCTGTGGGGCTCAAATTGGCTACGGGTTTGAGATACGTTTGCCTGCCCCACGTCCCTAGTGAGCTCCTCCTCAAAAGCCTCATAAAAACCAAGTAAACAAGCTTTATCATAAAAAAAACCCTGGAAGTATAACTTCTAAATAGTGAAAAGCAACTTGGGAAGATGGAATAGTACAAAAAAAAAGAAGTTCCTAGGCAGTGCTGCCCATCACATCCTCCCAGTTGGATCCTTGCCCTCAGCAGCTCAGTGGCTTTCTGAGCAGCAGCAGGCTCTGCCCATTCCCTCTGGTCACACGAGTCTTCTTTCCATCTGCTCCTGCCATGTTGCACAGTCTCTCAAACCTCTCCCTCCTTGAGCAAGCCCAGCAGTGTCCCATGAGAAGAAATGATCTCACCTTCCTTCCACAGCGCCGCACCTCCCTCGGTTGTGCAGATGGATGATGATATTCACAACTATCAACGATCCGTTACATCAGGGGCTACATCAGGACACAGCACACAAGCTGAGCTGCTCCCCTTCCCGCAGCAAGCCGGGAAGAACTGGAAAATCTTTCTTAAAAGCCGAGTCTGACTCTCGCAGTTCCACTGCTTAAGGATGCAACAGGCTTTACTCCGGTCTTACAAACATCGTTACCACCAGCAGGACTTGTGTGCTCCATTCCAAATTATGCAAAACAATAAACCTTTTCCAAAGGTTTCTTTTCCAGTGGAAGATCATGGCAGGGGGAGTGGAACTGGACGGGCTCTAAGGTCCCTTCCAACCCAAACCATGCTATGATTCTATGAAAAGTAAAATTCGGAATCCAAACTAGGAGCAGGGAGTGCTTAATTCCCAGTCTCAGCAACACAATTCCTCTCCAGGTGTAATAACTATTGAATAGGTGGATTTCATAGGATCTATGCTCTTTAATGCAGGTAATTTTTGAAAATATGGTTTAAGTAATATATATCTTCAGATCTTTTTCAATATTCCCTCAAAACCATTTCCATCGTGCAGAATGTTCCCAAGAATTTCACATCCCATCTCTCATCACTGGGGTTCCCTGGCAGTCAATACTAAAGAGAACTGAAAATCAGTTGCTACATTTGAAAAGATTAAAAGAAATAAAAAAAAAACCCTCAACCAGCCAACCACCAAACAGGAACCAGATTAAAATCTGCCTCAAGAAGAGACCTGTCTCCTCAAAACTAATGTTTTCATCATTAGAAAGGAAGTCCCAAAAAGCCAGTTTGGGATCACATTCTCAGAGTCATCTTCCTGCCATTTACCTCGTGGAATATGGCTTGAGCAACAGGCAGTCAGGTCTGGGTCTGTGTGCTTGAACATCAGGTTTCTAATTGATTGCACAGTACTTGGACTCTATTAAAGGGCTTCTATAAACTACATTTCTGTATAGGAGCGTCTGCCTAAATATGCAGATGTTAAGACTTGGCTAATCCTAAGTAAACCTGGTAAAAACGTTTGCATTCTCATTTTTTCCACTGAATTAATTGCAGAGATTGTGTCACTGAATCAATAAAGTGAAAACCCCATAATCTCGCTGTTTGCCACAAGCTCATAAATAGTTCGCTAACGCGGAGAGGTTATTATTCCAGACATTTGGCCCGTATCAAACAGCAGCTCAGAAGAAGACATTGTGTCATGTGTGTGAATTCAGGCTGCAGAAGGACAGCCCGGGTGATCGTAGACTGCAGGACTTCACATGGATTTGTTTACACTCTCATTTTCAAACCTTTGAAAAAACCAAGTGCACAGCTTGCTTGTATTAAATTGGGGAAAAAAAAAAAATGCTTACTCTTGCAAAACTGAGGGCACGTTCAACCTTGGGAACGCACACACACACGACCGCCGTTAACTTGGTGTCTGCATGAACTCATTCCTATGCCATTTTCCCTATCCTGAGCTCACCTCTGACCCTCATCCTCTCTTCACTTCTTTGCTGGCAAAATCTTGTACAACTTTGCTCTCCATCCCATACCCTTCCTCACTGTTGTGACAGTTGTTCCATCCTGACCCTCTCCAGCTTGGATAATCACAGTCTCTCACTTTCTAACTAATTTCTGCCTCTCTCCATCCCTGTCCAGCTGCCCAAACTCTCTCATCAAATCCCATTCACCCTTTCCACTGGCTTCCCCTTATCTGTGCAATCAAGGCATTGTGAAATGCTCTTCTGCATCATCTGCTCAGGGATCTCAAGGCTTCTCCCATCTCTCTTGCCCATCTCTGCTCTGCCAGATGACCTGGACCAACAATGCCCACCAGCACCTTTTGTACTGAGTGCTCTTTGTCCATCTTGATTTGTGACTTCTGTATTAAATACATGCTAGCGAGCTCACAGGTTACATCCCCAGACTCTCCCCACCTGGGATGACAGGGTTATCTTCCCCATCATTATCTTCTTCCCCTCTCAGACCCCCCACATTTTGTGCCCTGCCTGTAGAGAATGACTCCAGAGTAGCTCACATAACGCTTCCTGAGGAAACCCCAGTCCCAGAAATGAGACCAAGTTGCACACAGGTCCAGGAAAAATCCTTGTGGCCAAGAAGGCCAGTGATATCTTGGCCTGCATCAGGAACAGTGTGGCCAGCAGGGCTAGAGAGGTCATCATCCCCTTATACTCAGCACTGGTCAGGCCACACCTTGAGTGCTGTGTCCAGTTCTGGGCCCTCAGTTTAGGAAGGATGTTGAGATGTTAGAGGGTGTTCAGAGGAGAGCAACGAGGACGGTGAGGGGGCTGGAGCACAAGCCCTGTGAGGAGCGACTGAGGGAGCTGGGGTTGTTCANCTCAAGCTTCACCAGGGGAGGTTTAAGCTTGACATTAGGAAGTTCTTCACTGAGAGGGTGATTGGCCATTGGAATGCGCTGCCTGGGGAGGTGGTGGAGTCACCATCCCTGGAGGTGTTTAAGGAGAGATTGGATGAGGCTCTTAGTGCCATGGTGTAGGTGATGAGTAGGAGCAGGTGTAGGTGTTGGATCATAGGTTGGACTCGATGATCTCAAAAGTCTTTTCCAACCGTATGATACTGTGATACTGTGTGACACTGTGAAAAAGGCAATGCAGACTTGTGGAATGATCTAAGCAGCCCCAAGGAGAGATACGAGGTCTAAACCCACCCACTACTGACATCCTTGACTCTGCCCCTAGTTTTGCAAAGGGATGGTAGAGATAGGGAGATCAAGATGATCTCCAGGGTCACGAGTCTCCAGCAGGGTATGGAAGAGATACTGCAAATGAGGTGGTGCTGCCTGTCTGCCTCTTTGCTCATAGTGACCCAAACTCATCTTTCCACTGAAGAAAGAAGGAAAACTGTGCTCTACCTCACCCCAGAAACACACTTGCTTGTTGGTCTTCGAGCCTGCAGAACAGGGGCTGCTCCTCTTTATCTACCTGGACTGATTTTTGGATCTACAGCATGTTATAAGCAAAGTAATTGTTAGAATAAATTAAATTACTAGCAGATTTTTAATTCATAAAGTGCTACACCAAGAGACTGACAAGCCTGGAAGCTGGAACATGCTTCATTCTCTAAGTAAGACACAGCACAACACCAGCAAGGCAGGTTTGTCCTGGCCAGGCACCATGGGAACCTATGCAAGGCACTGAAGACATTTTCTTGCTTGAAACTGTTTATTAAGTCTGTATTTTTTATGATTTGAACTGAAGGTGAATGGGAATTCTTGTCTTGGTGTAACACAGAAAACATAAAAGTCATGGTGAGTGGAGTAAGAGGCTGGGGAAACCCTATTTGACATGCTTAGGTCCTTCCAGCCAAGGTTCACAGCCAGGCTCTGCCCCAGCGTAACCATGTCACACCGGGGAAGCCCATGGGCTGGATGCTTAGAGACATATTTACTTAGAGGAAAGAAATCCATGCAGAAGGTTGAGCATCCCACACAAGGTCAGAGAGGAAACTGAAAATAACGTTTTTTAATAATTGGCTGTGGGAAATTAGCATCAAGCTGCACTAAGAGTGCCTGACAGCAGGACGTGTTGAGAAAGTGGGGTGGCTCAGCAGGCAAAAATAATTTAGAAACAATAATAAAGAAAACCAGACAATAACCTAGACTAAAACCTTTTCTGTTTGTCAGATTTCCTGGGAAAACAGGAATAAGCTGCAGAATGAAGCTAATTTGTCAAGTGAAGTGAGGAGATATTAAGGACAGGAAACACTAACAATGCCCATTGAGGAACTTTAAAGACATTTTAAAGACATAATATCACCAGGCTTAGCAATAGGTGAGTTTGTGTGTCCCTTCTTAAAACAAGGAAATTTAAGTGTAAAGAGGAGAATGAGTTATCAGGGTGAATCATGAGTCCACCAGCCCCAAGTCCCATTTATCTACTGTAACCACCGCCGGTCGCGGTCTCTGGGATACGCTCAGGAGGCCAGGGAACAGCGTGTTCAGGAACCGCTCAGCACAAAGACAGCTGCTGTTAAAGGAAGGCCGTCCCTTGGGCTCTGAGCTGTAGGCACGTGGGGACACCCTGCCTTTGGGAGCCAACGTGGAGGTGATGCATGGGTGGTCTGTCATCACCGCACCCAACGCAAGAACAGCACGGGGACTTGTGCAATTGCAAATATATTTTTATAGAATCAAGGAATGGTTT